>WJXA01000528.1:0-25395 GCA_014282245.1 Rhododendron simsii | reverse complement strand
AACTATACACCGCCGTGTTCAAGGTTAAGGTGTCATGTCATCTATACCAAGTTGTTCCAAGTTCAAAGTTGAAACTTCGAGAATGGAATAGTCAAAGGTTTAGACTGTTTTGATATCTCTTAGTGTCAGTTGATCTATTCAAAGGATACACCCTCGAAAAGAAATCCGAGGATTTTAGCAGTGTCCAAACATCATGAGACAGACTTGTCAATAGTTATAGAGTCTAGGAGGACACCGACGATGTCAACATGTACATTGCATTCTAATTGCTGCAGGAACTTCACTGAGCTTTCAATTACTTTACTGTCTAGTTTGGAACCATTGCACCGAACAAGAGAGTACCGAAAAGAAGAGCCAAACCTACTTGGGAACGTCTGCATCGGAATCCGATTCAAAGGCTTGTCAGGCTAGATTCCTTGTCAGTCACAACGGAGGCTTCTCCAGGTTCACTATTGGCCGCCCTACAGTTAGGTTCGCCATCAATTTTGCAAGAAGCCACGCCGCCGGCTTCCCCATTTTCGGCTTCTTCATCAAGCTCCATTGAAAAACCTGTCATGGCAGATCAGCCGCAACCGCTCACTCTAGAAACCATGCTTATGAACCTCCAGAACATATCACTGTTATGCAACAGAGGGCCACTCAGACTCATGCCTCCATCTCCCGTTTGAATGACCTTATCAACACTCGTCTTCCATCAGCAGCCGAAGAGGAAGGCGAGGACAATGAGGATGTTCATGCAGAACCTGTCTTTGTCGAGGATCTAAACCATGCAGGGCGTCTCATTGTTCAGCCCAACCCTAGAAAGGCTCGTGTGCCTGCTCCAAATCCAAACCCCGCTGTTGTTAGGCCTGTTCAAAACCCTGACATAGCTGCACTTATGACCAAGATGGCTAAGCTGGAAGAAGTTGTTTCAAAATCTGAGAAGATTAGCGCAGGAGGAATTGATTTGGATCGTCTCTGCTTGTACCCTAATGCTAGGCTTCCTGACAAATTCAAGATGCCTGACTTGGTGAAGTTCGACGGGAGCAGTGATCCCAAGACTCATCTCTTTGGCTACCATGCTGTAATGAAGTTGTTGGGTGTAGAAAGTGAGGCCATGTCTCAGCTTTTTCCTCAGACTCTCTCTGGGCCTGCCTTCCATTGGTTCATGTCGCTTGACATCTCCAAAAGAAGAACTTGGGAAGACATAGGGGCTGCCTTTATCTCCCAGTACAATTATAACTCTCAGCTCAAGATGACTACCCGTGAATTGGAGTCCACCAGAATGGAAGCAAATGAGTCCTTTGCGAATTTTGTTAAGAGGTGGAGAGTCAAAGCCGCATTGATGACTGATCGCCCGACCGAGAGGGATCAACTTCACATCATCTCCCGCAATCTCCAGCCAGATTATGCCAAGCACCTGGTTCTTGTTCAAGCGTCTGCTAACTTTGAAACCTTCTTTGACTCGGGCCTGGCCATTGAGGATGCACTACAGAGTGGAATTCTGCCTAGGGGGAGTCTTCCTCACAAAAAGCTAAGCCGAGGGCTTACTCTGGAAACAGTAGCACACTGTTTAGTGGCAGCGATTACGCCAATTCAACTACAAATGGGGACAACGCTGCTACTTCCCCCAACCTTACAGCCGATGTCAATCAGGTTCAAAACGCCCAAAGCTACCGGGCCCGAACCCAACCTCGAAGTTTCTCTGTCTTTGAGGCACCTCTGTCCGCAGTGATGGAAAAACTTGTCAAGTCTGGGCATCTCAAGCCTTTGACGCCAACTTCTCCGCCAAAAGTCTTACCTTCTGGTTACAAGCCTCACCTCTTCTGTGCCTTCCACCAAATGCCTGGCCATCCTACTGACTCGTGCTATCGTCTTCGACATGAGATTCAAGATCTCATTGACAATGACACGGTTCAAGTTCTACCAAAGCCTAACGTCATTTCCAACTCCTTGCCTCAACACAACTCTGACCCTCTGGTTGGTCAGATATCAATCACCTCCACTCAAATCAACCCGAGCTCCACCATATTTAACCCTAGCCACTATATCATCCCAGAAAGCCAACCCAAACCAATCGTATCCATCCCGTTCGAACCGAAGGTTAACATGATGGCTGTAGGTTGGGCAATTGAGGTCTTCACTGCCGACACCTGGATTGACAGTAATAAGGAGCTTGCAAAGGGGAAGACTGACCGGCTGAGGTCCATTGATCAAAGGAGCACCGAGTAGGTTTGGTCGAAGAAGCTGAAGTGCTGTTGCTTGGGCCCGAGACCTCCTGGATCCTACCTCTTTTTGTGGAAGCTAAGGGTAGCTATTAAAATTGCATTTTCAAACCGCGTCTAGTTTGCATTGGCGTTTTGTCTGAGTCTGACACAGAGTCTTGTGCATTGGTCTAATTCTAGCTCTGCGTCGGAGGTTGTGCCTCTTGGCCCTCCATGTCGTAGCTTATGTTCGAGTCTTTTGCTGTACTTGGCAACCCCGAGGGGCTTTCCTTATGATATGCATTATCTTGCTTCTAAGTACGTTGCTGGCTTTTGAATAAATTGTGTCAACCCTGACGACGAAGGGATAGATTTCGATGGGATCATCCCCAAGGAAATGTGTTCCCTCGCTGAAAGGGAACACAAAAGGCATGCTCAGCCTATTAATTGAAATAGTAGTTTTCAAATAAACTTGAAAGACAAGGATAACCTCCCAATGGTTCAAATTTGGTTCAAAGCTGTCCCCAGAGGAGCATTGTGCCCGGTCAGACAGGCTCAAAAAGTTCATCAAACGTCTTGGCATGGTCTCACAAAGACACGCCCGGCGTTGATCCCGAGATAAAGGAATATCAAATCCCCTTGCTTCCAGATGCCAAACCATGCAAAGCAAAGATCAGAAGGTCCAGCGCCTCATACCATTCTCAAATTTGCAGGAACAGCGTTCCGCCAAGTACAAGTTAGAAAGTTCAAAAGTGGCCTGGAGCAAGGCATGTCAACTGAAGCACTTTGGACCTTGCATCCATTTCATTTGGGGGTGCAGCCATTTCATTGACCTCGACGGCAATAAATTCAAATACCTTGGTCAACATGGATCAATTCAAAAGCCTTTTCCCTGTGAGAAGCTCGTTGGGCTGAAAACCCCAAGGGTGGGCAGTTCCAAGCAAAAGTTAGAGCAGTCTGCTAGACCAAAAACCTATGAAGGCGGTCTAGGCAAAAGTAAAGGCAATATTTGAAAGCTCGCTAGACTGAAAACCTGATTGGGCGGTTCTAGGCAAAAGTTAGAGCTTAAAAGGTGAGGTAAATACTCGAGTGAACCTTAGCTTGAACTACGTTTTGACCTGATTCCCTAGCTTGGGATACGTAGGCAGTCTCTCTTTGAGACTCGGTCACAATCTATCAAATGGATCCATGGTTGACATTTGGTACACATCAAAGGTTGAAGAAGATCGAAGATCAAGCTGCATGGGAGGCGTCTGAAAGGGGGAAAACCTTTTGTCTTTCAATTTTATTTCAAACTACTTCTTCAATTTCAAAGCTGAGCATAAAGCCTTAAAAGATTTTAAGCATCAAAAACAGAACGAAATGCAGGCAAGGCCTAACGGCTCACAGTTTATTCTAAGTTCAGTGAAGTCTAGTGTGAGCAATTGCAGTAGCTTTGCAGTCATGCGCGCTACTTTGAGGTTCACACGCACTTGTTCATAGTTATCTGCATTGGTCTCAGCCCTATGCTCGCTTTTCAATTCGCGCAACAATTGATAGCAGTCAGCTACTGCTTTCAAGTCCTGTTCAAGGGGCTTTTGCCAAGTTTGGTCATACCGTGCAGACCTAATGTGACTGCACAGGGGTGTCGGTTTCAGTCCGGGCCTATATGTGTCTTCATTTGCGTCTTATGTCCATCTTTGTGGCATTTTTCTAGATTTCAATCCATTGTCATGTCGAGATGCTATTCTCGGTTCTATTTGTTCGTACAGGTCATTGTACAGCTATTTTGACCTCGCAAGTGTCAGTTTCACCTGTTTAGGAATGTCGTGAGTTTTGGCTCATTAATGTCCAAAATTTCATTGTATTCCGTGTGTCTAAGGGGTCGCATTATTCCCTGGGGCTCTTTCCCCCCTTTTCGTTCGAGCTGGGCGAGTTTGTGCATGTGTGCATACCCCTGTGTCGACTCAATTCATTTGTCAATGCAAATTAGATATTAGCGGTCAGTTTTTGTCCATAAACTGCGGAAATGTAATTTTTACATTGCTACCCTAGCTTCGGTAATCTACAAGCAGTAGAGTCCCATCATCAGCAAGGGCACGTCAGCCCAAGGCCAAGCAAAGCATCTCTCTGGGGCTTATCCGCCCAAGCATCAAAGGAAGGGGCACGCAGGCCCACTGTTGTTTCTACATGTCAACTGGGCACGCCGGCCCGCTCAAGTGTCTCTCTATCTAGATGCGCATCTCAGAAGCAAAAGACAGTAAAGTACTGGGGCTCAGTGGTAGTCCTTAGGCATTGTTGTCCTCCTAGGAGCCGCCCTTAGCTTGCATCCTCTTTTTCAATTTGTGCATTTTGTTAGTATACATCTTTGCATATTGTATATATCAACTGCCGAAAACAGGAAGGTGGCCAGAATGGTTGCCATCAAGACTTTGTTTACCAAAGGATGCGATGCAATCTCCTGAGGTTTTGTTATTGTTGGTCAGCGGATGCGAAGAAATCTCCCTGAGTCCACGATTTGTTCGCCAACGGATGCGATCGAAAATCTCTTGCGGCATTGTTCAAATGGCAGGATGCAATAAAATCTTCTGTGGAACCGATTCAACGACAGCCTGTCCTGTCCAATGCAACGGCTTGATCATTTTGCACACTGATCTGCCCATCTTAATCAACGGCAGCCGGTCCTGTCCAATGCAACGACTCGATCATTCTGCACACTGATCCGCCCATCTCAATCAACGACAGTCGGTCCTGTCCAAATCTCAACGGCTCGATCATTTTGTATGGTGATCCGCCCTTTCAAATCATCGACAGCCGGTCCTATCCAATTCAACGGCACGATCATCCTGAAGCATGATCTGCCCGATCCAAATCAACGACAGCCGGTCCTGTCCAAACTCAGCGGCTTGATCATTCTGCACACTGATCTGCCCCTCTCAAATCAACGACAGCCGGTTCTGTCTATTTTTCAACGGCTCGATCATTCTGCACACTGATCCGCCCGATCCAAATCGACGACAGTCGATCCAGTCCAAAATTCAACGGTTCGATCATTTATATGATGATCCTCCCATCTAGACTTCAGCGGCTCGATCATTTATACTGATGATCCTCCCATCCAAACTTCAATGGCTCGATCATTTATACTGATGATCCTCTCAGCTTGTCAACTTTCTCAACAGTTTGATCACTCAGCACATTGATCTCTCCGTCCTATTCAACGACGGTCAGCCATATCGTCCTTCTCAATTCAACGATGGTCAGCCATATCAGCAACGACGGTCAGCCATATCGTCCTATCGTACTCAATCATCCCGATGGTCAGGCATATCATCAACAACAACCACATCGCCTGTCTCTGCCCATTCAGCGATGACAACTAGCCATGTCGCATGTCTCTGCCCATTCAATGATAACAATCAGCCATCGCCTGTCTCTGTCCATTCAGCGATGACAACCAGCCACGTCGCCTGTCTCTGCCTATTCAGCGATGACAACCAGCCATATCGTCCGTGTTCGCCCCGATCAACAACGATCAGGATATCGTACGATGGTCCATCCTTCTGCAACTAGTTGTTCCCCAGGAGAGTCCGCCTCGGCCTGCCCCAAACGACTACCTCTACATCAGTCTAGCTTCACACACATCTTCCAGCAGCCTTATTGCTCTGTCTCAGATGGTCTTTGATAAGGAGATTGGCTCTGATTCCCAATAGATGGAATTCAACCTGCCTGACACGACCTACCCGTGTTTATTGGAATGCTTCATGCCGAGGATAGCTTGATCCCCAACAGCGACGGCCTGTCCCGTCCACATCTGCAACGACAGCCTGTCCTGTCCAACTTCGATCAACAAGCGGCAATTCGCTCATCCACTTCTACTTCCATCCTCTGCAATGGACCACCCGTCCATTCCACTAATCAGGTTCCTTAAGTTTACTTATCTACTTTGCTAGTATGCTTTGCTCTGGATTGCCTTGAGAGGTGTCTAGAAATCTTTGACGTTACTTGTACCAAGTCGATGGTGCTTCAAGTGCCGTCAAAGAGGGGCTACTGTAGACACCCCAATCTGGGCTTCCAGATTAGTTTACTTACGGTTTTTGATTCCCCGATGATGAAATGGATCAAGAACGCCTTGGGAATGATAGTGTGTTTGAGCTTTGAGTGTTTGCAAAACCCTTGAACCTAACCTAGCCTAAGCCACTTCAAAAACCAAAAACCCTACTGGTCCGCGCCAGGGCGCAATCATCCCACGCCGGGGCGCACCATCGCGCGACAGACTCACACCATCGCGCGATGGTCCAGCCTACAACCGACCTTTCTGATGGAGGACAGTTGGCCACCGATGCAGCCTCAGCCAGGCCTCGTGGACTGGCTGAAGGCCTCTGTTTCCAACCAGATTTGCCCCCTCTCCCTATATATACCCTCTTTGGCCTTCCATTAAAAGGGTTAACAAAACTCAAAGGTTTTAAAAGGGTTCCATTGTTTTTTTGAAAGGTTGCAAAGTCCCTACTAAGAACATAGCTTGTTCTTCCCACTTTCTCACACTCAACAATCCTCAAACACCTCAAATCCTATTTTCAACATCAAAGCTCAAACACCATTCAAACTCAAAAGCCGAAGGTATAGCTTACCTTTGCTCCGCTCTTTGTTCTGATCCCTGAGGGGGGGCTGGCAGGGCCAAGGCTGGTAATCAATACCAGTCCTGGTCCTAAAGCTGGCGAGGTTTCAAAAACCGTCATGGTAGGAACCAGCGCGCGATGGTCCCACTCTCTCGCGCGACACTTCGGTGCTGCACGCGACGGACCACGTGGGGATTGGTGTCCTACTGTTTTGTGCTTTATTTTGTATATAGATCACTCTGTTGAGCATGTTAATAACCAGTTTATTACTTTCTTTTGTTAGAAATTGTTAACGGTAGTTCAATATGCTTATCTGTCGTTTTGGAGTACCCCTGGGATTATTCTGGACCTGTCCCAGAACCCAGAAATGTGTGAACCAAGCACTGGTCTGATTGCGCCAGGGCGCGACCATCCCGCGCCAGGGCGCACCATCGCGCGCCAGGGTGACTCCATCGCGCGACAGTTTGCCTCTGACCACTGAATGGCCTTGCACGGGTAGCTCGGCCTTAGGCCATTATTTTGTCCCCACACTGTTTATGGGGTGTTTTATTAATTTGGAGGGCTTCTTAGCCTTTAAACTGTATATTATGCTGCTATATGAAATGCGTGGTTTGTCCTGGGTGTGCACTGGTCCTTCCAGAGCCCAGAGAGTTTGAGAATAAGAGTTGTGGGTTTAAGCTCACAGGCGCGCGCGTGTTTTAGAGTTGTGCGCGCAAGAGTGAACAGCATGCAGTGACTTGTTCAGTGCATGCTGATTTCTTCCTGCGCACGTCACTCCAAAACATGGGCTTCCCAGTTTGTTTAAACTCCCACAGCAGTCTGTTCTCATCCTATACTAACTGCTCATCCATGCTATCTATCACATCCTGCAAACATGTTACAGTTTTAATCCCCGATTAACTGTTCCCCCGCCCTAATTGGCTAAAGAATTGATTAATGAAACAGAATCGCAAAACAAACATTTTCGCAAATGCCTAAGTAGAGACCGATCTCCGGATTGGGCGAGAGGGGTGCCATAAAACCCTTCCCCTCTCGTAACCTGGCTCCCGAACCCAGATATGGTTATGACGGACTGGTTCTTTAACTTTTTCAAATCAAACAGCGCGGCAAGTGCTTCGAAATACGGTTCCTTGGGTGTCGGACCTTCAAACCCAAGTGGCGACTCTGTATTTTTCGCGAGCGCTTGTCGTCCAGCTACCAAAGCGCTCCCGCGAACCGGCAGCATTTTCTCTTCTCAAGGAGGGGAACGGAATCCCTTCCCGAGGAAAGAAAAATCGGGCAAATCATTTGCCCACAACAACATAACGGTGGTCCCGTGCATTGAATGGACACAAACACTAGTTAATATCATATGCAAACATGTTTGTGGTTCAATAGCCTCCAAACTCCCAATTCTAATTTTATAATTTTTTTGTTTTTTAGAATTAAAAAATGAGAAAGAAAAGGGGGAGGTACGTGGGAGGGGAGAGGGGTGAGAGAGAGAGGGGGAGTGGGAGACGTGGCCACGTTTACCCCATTCCTTCAATTGTCTCTATCAATTTTTAATAAATACTAGTACATGTTTTATTATTTTTTAATTTCTCCTTCACTTTTGGAATTGTGCTCTCTTCCACGGTTCCACCATTTATTATTATTATTATTTTTTTTTCGTTTTCCACTTTTGGCAAATTCGGTTTGGATGGTTTTCTTTATTGTTTTGTTTGTTCATTTATATTTTTGAATCGTTGTATAGTCGTTTTGTTCCACCGTTATCGTAGAGAGAGTTTGTTTTTTATGATGCTAATTCGTGGCTGAAACATTTTAAATTGTATTGTGTTCATTTGATGTACAAGAAAATTTTAATTTATTTTTTTAAAGTCTCAATAACTAGCGTTGTATCCGTTCGATGCATGAAAACAAGAAAAAATCAATGTGAACCTTTTTTTTTCTATTGTCCTATGCATCAAATGTGCATAATGCTAGTATAGTATATACGAATATCAATGTAGTAAGTAATTCGTAAAGTCAAGTGGGGGCTGTGCCCCTATGGAGGTATACAAAAAAGTTCTTCGGAATGAGGGAGGTCCCGCCCCGGTTCCGGGAGACTATGCTTCGGCAGTAATATTATGGCTCAGTTTGGATGACAGAAATCTTGAGGAAAAATATGAATGTGATACTATACTTTCACGATTCCGACGTTTGGAAGAAACAAGAACAAGAATAGGAATGCGATGCCACACCCTCAGGATTCCCATGTTTGGGAGTGACAGGAATAAAATTGTGATTCCTGACAACACATCCGATCAGGAATCATATTATGTAGGAATCTGATCTCTCCCTTACCCTATGGAAATTTTAGATTCCTAGCTCAATCAATAAAATATAAATGATCTTTCTACTGTCAGCTCATTGGGTTGACAATAAGTACATCTATATAATATGGGAGAGTGGTTCACATTTTGGACCGTTGGATGGTACATATTTTTCACCGTTGGATTGGAAATCCTTTTCAATGCCTTCAAAGTTATCCTTTTAACCAAAACCCTTTCTTCCTTTTATTGTATTGTCTAATTTGAAATTTGAAATTAATCAATCAAAGTTAAATGAATCAATCTGACAAATTTGAATTGAATCCCGCTCCTACCTATGGAAATCCCACTATGTTATTCCCGTGCCTAATTCTCTCTCTCACACCCGTGCCTATATATATATATATATATATATATATCTCTCTCCCTCCTCCAATCCTTCCTTTCTACATGCCTACACCGTCTATTTTGCTTTATACAAACACTATTTTTTTTTCTCTTTTTCCTCTTACTTTCCGCCTACACCGTCTATGAAGCACGGATACTCTATATTGGCCTCCGTATCACGTATCGTATACGGATACCGACACTCTCGGATACTTTCTAGATACGTATCCAATATTTTTTTTTTAAAGTATCATGCTTTTAGACCGTATAGACCGTAAAAAAATAGTATGATAAAATCCTAAAAGTATGAGACTACACTATTTTTTGGTATCCCAATTGTTTGGTACTTTTTTCGTTTTCATTGATTTTTTATTTATTTTAGTCATAAGTTTTGAATTTTTAAATCAAAACTTATGAAGAATGAGCGGTTTATATTTTCCACCGTTGGGTTGGAAATCCTTTTAAATGCCTTTATTTCTTTTATTGTCTAATATTCCGGAATTCGTCACTAATTTCAAATTTAAATATCCTAATCCTATAACTAATGAAGTTATCCTAATCCTATAGACAACCAAAATTTGAAATTAATCAATCATGCCAATGTTCCGGAAATTAGTCTCTAATTTCAAATTTAAATATCTTAATCCTATAACTAATGAAGTTATCCTAATCCTATAGACAACCAAAATTTGAAATGAATCAATCATGCCAATATTCCGGAAATTTGAGAGTAATTATGGTAATCTCTATAACTAATTAAGCTATCCTAAATCCTTTCTTTATGTTATAATTAGCCCCCCTTTATTTTTTGCTAATAATGTGCTAATATTCCGGAAATTACTCACTAATATTTCGGAAATTTGATACTCAGTGAGACTGATTATGATAATATAATACTCGGTCTAATATTCCGGAAATTAAGTTATCCTAAACAACTCTCTCTCTCTCTCTCTCTCTCTCTCTCTCTCTCTCTCTCTCTCTCTCTCTCTCTCACTAAGAGCATCCACAGTGGAATAACCAAAAGTCAATAATCAAAAATTGCCACGTCATCTTTTTGGTTATCCATTTAAGGGGTTGCTAAGATTAGCAACGTAGAGGTCCACAATGGTACAATCAAAATTGAATAACCAAAACTTGCCACATCACATTTTCAAATTATAAAATCTAAAAATTGTGACAAAAAAATAATTTTTTAAAAATAGTTTTCAAAAACTAATAAAAACAAGTTATTGGAAAAAGAGAAAATAACTTTTTGAAAACTTTGATTTAAAAAAAAAACAGTTTTTGGGAAAAAGTAAAAAAAAAAAACTGTTTTTGAAAAAAAATTAAAAAGAACAGTTTTTGAAAAAAAAGGTTTTAATAAAAAAAACTATTTTGACAAAAAAAAAACTGTTTTGGGAAAAACTGTTTTTATAAAAAACTGTTTTGGGATATAAAAACAGTTTGTGCAAAAAAAAAAAAAACAGTTTTGCAAAAAAAAACATTTTTGCAAAAAAAAAAAAAAGTTTTTAAAAGTATTTTTCTTGGAAACATGTTGAAAATGGAAGAGAAAGAAAGTTTTTGTGTAATGATGGTGTACTTGATTAAGGAAATGTAGAAACAACTTAATATACTGTGCTTACCATTTGATGAGCTACCATTTAAATTTGACACTCCACTTAATCTTTGAGCATCCCCAAGCGACTGAACTATTTCAGGTGGCAGTTGCAGATTATTTTCCACACCAATGTGCAAAGCAATTTGGGTTTGATTAATTTTATTGTCTTGAAATATATATATATATATATATCTTTTAAAATTCAAGTTAAAATGAATATATTTTCAAACATTATCTTGTATTGGTATTGGATTCTTTAAAAACATACCATTTATAGGGTCAATTTCAATATTTTGCTCTTCGCTTGCTTCTACTACATTCTCATGCAAGCTAACTCTTTCAAATGTGGGGCACACATTTAAATCTTCATCTGAAAATATATTCACATTAGCAGCATAAAAATCACAATTTTTATGGTATACATAGATATTATTGTCGTGGAAAGAGTGCTTACCAATTAGTTGGTCAATTTCCATATTCTGCTCTGCAACTGCTGCCTGATAATTCTCAATGCTCATCTTGCAACTATGGACACATCAAAGAAGGAGATACTTACACGAAAAGAAAATTCACAAAACTAAACTAAGACATGTAAGAATAAAAAAAATAAAAAGAAATCATGACAGACTCAATAACCATTTGCCTTTGGCACTCCTAATAGAAATACCTTTTAATTTTTGTCACAGATCCTCTACTTCTTTCATAAAATTAAAAAGTGAAAAATCCCTAGCATTTAAAAAGTGAAAAAAACATTTATTAATCCATAACTTCCGCATGCAAAAAATAAATGCGCATAAAACTTCATAAAATTCAAAATTATCATGAATCATTTCCCTATTCAAATCAATGATAAAAATATAAAAAAATGCTATAGAAAACCCGGGGATAGATTATTTATCCAGTTAAGGCAATGTTAATTTAAAAAAACAAAGCATCTTGGAGAGGTTTTCAATACAGTTAAGGCCCGTTCCGCATGCCGATGCAACAACGTGAGTGTGTCTAGTGCATGCTCATACTCGAAGGCACGGCTCGAACACGCAAATTGTAAGAAGTAGAGAGGGAGAGTGAGAGAGAAAACAAAACCTGGTAATTGTCACAACTAAACTACTATTCAATGACGTGAATACCTTTGCTTGAGTTTGTGGTTTGAAGGAGGAAAATGGTTAATCTGTGTGTGCTGGAGAGGAGGAAGAGAAGAAGGAACTCGTATATTTGGGAATGTATTTATTGGAAACGTAATCATGGTATACGATTGGAAATCATGGGATTTAGATTAAGATTCCTATTATGATTAGGGAATGAAACTGATTAGAGCATCCACAGTGGTATAATCAAAATTAAAAGGTTGTTAAAGTTACCAATAATTACTCAAAAAAGAGCTCACATTGGAATAACCAAACTTAACAACCTCTTAGAGTATCCACAATGCTATAATCAAAAGTAAAAGATTTTTAAAGTTAATAATGTTGGTGCAAAATATGGCTCACAATGCTATAATCAAATTTAACAACCTCCTTAGAAATAATCAAATTTTGGGCTTTGGATAACCAAAATTAGCAACCTTTTGACAATAACCAAATTTAATAGACTCTATATATTCTCAATCAAATACACCAATTATTATACAAAATTATTCTCTCTTCCCTTTTCCTCTCTCTCTTTCTTTTCGAACAATATTTTGGAAAAAAAAATAGTTTACTAATTTTTTTTAGAAAATAGTTTTTTCCAAAAAAAATTTTCAAAAACTTTTTTCTATTTCTAGTAAATAGTTTTTATTAGTTTCAAAACTATTTTAGAAAAATTATTTTCTATTGTTCACGGTTTTTAGTTTTTTGTAGTTTGAAAATATGGTGTGACAAGTTTTAGTTATCCAAATTTGATTATACCATTGTAGACATCTACATTGCTAGCCTTAGCAATCTCTTAAAGGAATAATCAAAAGCTGATGTGGCATCTTTTGATTATCAATTTTTTATTATAGCATTGTGGATAACCTTAACAACTCATCAAATTTTGGCCCTTGAATAATCAAAATTAGCAACATTTTGCCAATAACCAAACTAAAAGCATCCACAGTGGAATAACCAAAAGCATAAGGTTGTTAAAGTTAGCAATGTTCTCTTAAAAAAGTGCTTACAGTGGCATAACCAAACTTAACAATCTCTTAGCAACTCATCAAATTTTGGCCATTGGATAATCAAAACTAACAACTTTTTGCCAATAACCAAAACCTTTTCTCTCTCTTTCACCCTCTCTCTCAACAATGTTTCTACGAAAAATATTTTTGAAAGTTCTTTTTTTTTCTTACAAAAACAGTTAGACCTTTTTTCAAAAATTATTTTTTTATTGTTAAAAACTGTTTTTTTTTTAAACTGTCTTTTTTTTTTCAAAAACTGTTTTCTTAAATTTTTTTTGGAAAAGTGTTTTCCAAAATAAAAGTTTTCAAAAAATTATTTTCTATTTCTAATAACATGTTTTTATTAGTTTGAAAACTATTTTAAGAAAAATATTTTATATGGTAACAATTTTTAAATTTTTACAGGTTGAAAAAATGATGTGGCAAGTTTTGATTATTTAATGTTTGATTATGCCACTGTGAACATCTATATTGCTAACTTTAGCAATCCCTTAAATGGATAATCAAAAGGTGATGTGGCAACTTTTGATTATCCAAATTTGATTAGTCCACTGTGGATGCTCTAAGTTGTTTCTACATTTCCTTAATCAAGTACACCATCATTACACAAAAACTTTCTTTCTCTTCCATTTTCAACATGTTTCCAAGAAAAATACTTTTAAAAACTTTTTTTTTTGCAAAAATGTTTTTTTTGCAAAACTGTTTTTTTTTTTTTGCACAAACTGTTTTTATATCCCAAAACAGTTTTTTTATAAAAACAGGTTTTCCCAAAACAGTTTTTTTTTGTCAAAATAGTTTTTTTATTAAAACCTTTTTTTTCAAAAACTGTTCTTTTTAATTTTTTTTCAAAAACAGTTTTTTTTTCCCAAAAACTGTTTTTTTTAAAATCAAAGTTTTCAAAAAATTATTTTCTCTTTTTCCAATAACTTGTTTTTTTTAGTTTTTGAAAACTACTTAAAAAAAAAAAAATTTTGTCACAATTTTTAGATTTTATAATTTGAAAATGTGATGTGGCAAGTTTTGGTTATTCAATTTTGATTGTACCATTGTGGACCTCTACGTTGCTAACCTTAGCAACCCCTTAAATGGATAACCAAAAAGATGACGTGGCAATTTTTGATTATTGACTTTTGGTTATTCCACTGTGGATGCTCTTAGTGAGAGAGAGAGAGAGAGAGAGAGAGAGTTGTTTAGGATAACTTAATTTCCGGAATATTAGACCGAGTATTATATTATCATAATCAGTCTCACTGAGTATCAAATTTCTGAAATATTAGTGAGTAATTTCCGGAATATTAGCACATTATTAGCAAAAAATAAAGGGGGGCTAATTATAACATAAAGAAAGGATTTAGGATAGCTTAATTAGTTATAGAGATTACCATAATTACTCTCAAATTTCCGGAATATTGGCATGATTGATTCATTTCAAATTTTGGTTGTCTATAGGATTAGGATAACTTCATTAGTTATAGGATTAAGATATTTAAATTTGAAATTAGAGACTAATTTCCGGAACATTGGCATGATTGATTAATTTCAAATTTTGGTTGTCTATAGGATTAGGATAACTTCATTAGTTATAGGATTAGGATATTTAAATTTGAAATTAGTGACGAATTCCGGAATATTAGACAATAAAAGAAATAAAGGCATTTAAAAGGATTTCCAACCCAACGGTGGAAAATATAAACCGCTCTTCCATAAGTTTTGATTTAAAAATTCAAAACTTATGACTAAAATAAATAAAAAATCAATGAAAACGAAAAAAGTACCAAACAATTGGGATACCAAAAAATAGTGTAGTCTCATACTTTTAGGATTTTATCATACTATTTTTTTACGGTCTATACGGTCTAAAAGCATGATACTTTAAAAAAAAAATATCGGATACGTATCTAGAAAGTATCCGAGAGTGTCGGTATCCGTATACGATACGTGATACGGAGGCCAATATAGAGTATCCGTGCTTCATAGACGGTGTAGGCGGAAAGTAAGAGGAAAAAGAGAAAAAAAATAGTGTTTGTATAAAGCAAAATAGACGGTGTAGGCACGTAGAAAGGAAGGATTGGAGGAGAGAGAGAGAGAGAGAGAGAGAGAGATATATATATATATATATATTTAGGCACGGGTGTGAGAGAGAGAATTAGGCACGGGAATAACATAGTGGGATTTCCATAGGTAGGAGTGGGATTCAATTCAAATTTGTCAGATTGATTCATTTAACTTTGATTGATTAATTTCAAATTTCAAATTAGACAATACAATAAAAGAAAGAAAGGGTTTTGGTTAAAAGGATAACTTTGAAGGCATTTAAAAGGATTTCCAATCCAACGGTGAAAAATATGTACCATCCAACGGTCCAAAATGTGAACCACTCTCCCATATTATATATATATATATATATATATATATATATATATATTTCAAGACAATAAAATTAATCAAACCCAAATTGCTTTGCACATTGGTGTGGAAAATAATCTGCAACTGCCACCTGAAATAGTTCAATCGCTTGGGGATGCTCAAAGATTAAGTGGAGTGTCAAATTTAAATGGTAGCTCATCAAATGGTAAGCACAATATATTTTGATTTTACCAGTATTGTTATGTCATGTTTTGCAAATGTCGCTTTGTTCATCTCTATATTTTGTTAAATGTTGATGGTTTGTAGGTGATATAATTGTCCCTCCTCCCCATTTTGTTGACTTCCATCCAAATGGAAGTACATGGGTTCTTAAAGCTCGATTGGTCAGAATGGTAGAAGTGTTTAATCACTCTGTTTGGTTCCCGGCGTTTTTTTCACTTTTACAGGCATTTAAAAAACGCCGAAAAAACCGTGATTTCTTGTAGTGCTATTAAAGGCGATTAATGAATAATGATATCTTAATGTGTTTAAATTTTAATTATAATGTGCATCATTTTTTTAAAAAAAAATCACTGTTATAGGGTGATGCTATGGAGGCAAGTGTAGGGCCCGAAGAAGTATTCTATTTTAGGGAGCATCTTTTCGAGGGTAGGGTCTACCTTTTTAAAGGAGTCAGTATTGTACCAGCTGATGAGAAGTTCAATCTGGTACCGTATCACTACAAAATGTGTTTTATTGATGATACAAGAGTAGAACATGTATATATCACATGTGATAGGACACCCCTACATTGGGCTTACAGTGTAAGATTACAAGATATCCATCACTTTGCCAAGAACTATGTGCAGTTGATAGGTACTTTGTTCTATGTCTAATATTATTTACATAGTACACTTAGAATATTGAGCAAATAAAAGTCCACCAATATTTAATTCCAATAAGTTAATTTTTTTCCTTGCCTATATGTGTTATTCTTCAGATTTGGTTGGGTTGGTTGTCACTATCACTGAACATCGAAGTACTAGAAATGAATATTCTATGATGAGAGATGTGGCTTGCTTGATAAAAGGTACTATAAATCATTTGTGTGCGTAAAATCTATTACAACACTTTGAATTTAATCTCTATTTTGTATTGACAAATTAATAACAGTATGATGTTCGTTCGACTAACGTTGTGGAATGAATTTGTAGTGAGAGATGGGATACGTCTCCTTGAAACTCTGCACCAAAATAATATTTTGTTTACTACAGGGTTGAAGGTTGATGATTTTCATGGTAATACTTCTCTGAACCTATATGAATTTTTTAATAATAATCTAAAAAACTGATTAATAATTTTGATATTTTAACTTCTAGGTCCGTACCTTAGCACTTGCAAGAAGAGCAAATTATACGTTAACCACTCAATTCGTACAGACGGGATTCCTGAATGGTAAGTTGGATATTGAGCGAATCAATTTGTATGTTTTTTAGTCTTTAACTGTATGGAGATTAGTATTTTTATTCGATTAATTGTTCTAAAAAAATCGTGCGTATTTAGGTTTGCAAAAGACAAAAATGCACAAAAGTCGGTAGCATGGAACCACACACATGGATTTTCGCTCTCACAGGCATTAATAATTTCAAATGCCAGGAGAATTCGAATAAACCAATATGCGTTTCGGGCCAATGTAAGTTTATCCCCTACATGATTTCATGGTTCATATTTTGGCATGCATCATTATATAACTACACTTGAAATTTTATCGTAGGTAAACTATTATTGCGTTATTGGCCTCATTGAAAAAAATATATGTTGAACACCTATGGATTGATTTATGCAATACATGCTATAACCAAGTTGACAATCAGTACGATTGGTTTATGTGTAAACATTGCGGCCGAGAAGATGTGCAGGCTGTAACCAGGTAATCAATCCACACATCTATAATGAGTAATACAACTTATATGTAACACATATAAAACGGTTGAAATTTGCATTTATTGTAGGTATAACGCAAAGATGGTCGTAAAAGACTCCACTGGCTCAATGGAACTCTTGGTGAAGGATTCGAAGGCAGAATTCATCTTACAGTGTGTCCCTTCATATCTGAAAAAATTAATGTTAAAGGTAAATACTAAAAAACTATATATATAAATTACACTGTATATAGAATTAAAATAATATATTAATACCTTTATTTGTGATGCTCTGCCAGGATAATGGGGTGCAAATGCTCAAAGACTATCACTCGATCTGTTTGGTTCGCGATTTTGAGTTGAAAATTTTGAGTTAAAATGTAAAAATATGTGATTGGATGAGTTATTTCAAAATTAAGTGGGACCCCTGACTAAGACTTATCAGAAAAAGAAAACAAGAAAAAGGGAGGATTAAAGTCTGTCCCGGAAATTCATCCAACTCATCTCTCTCTCTTCAATTACTCCCAACTCATCTCTCTCTCTCTCTCTTGGAAATTCATCCAACCACTCATCTCTTTCTTCAAACTTCATCCCAACCACTCATCTCTTTCTTGAAAATCCATCCCTTCCATAGTTAGCTTTTAAGTTAGAGGTAGTCAGAGGTAGGCAGATTTAAAAGTCAGAGGTAGTCAGATTTTAAAGTCAGAAACTCAGAGGTGCCGGCCTTTTTCAACTCTTTTTGGCCCCACATAAAATCTTGCATTCAAAAACAACATTCTGAAATAACAATTCAAAATGGGAAACCGAACACTTTGTATATCTCTCAATTTTATGAATGTCCATACGTGTTTATTATTCCTGCTCCAAAATTTGGATGCGTTGACCGTTGTGCTCCTGTGGTGACTTTTGTATTAAAAGTTGATTGGTCAGAAGAGTGTTGGCATATTTTCAAAGGTAATAAAACGACTTAAATTATTGTAGGGGTGATAAGTTGTCATTTTGATTTAATTGCCAGTTCATATTTATTTGTAAAGAATTTAATAATTCTTAATCTTATTTATGTAGGAAAGTCGAAAATTGGCATAGAGACATTGGATTCGTCGTGATAAGAGTTTAGTTAAGACATTGAAAATTCCATAATGACATTTTATTTGTTAGGTTAAGTTTTACAAGAATATATTTGGTTTGACGTAGTTAATTTTTATTATGTGTGTTGGTGATTTATAGATTTTGAAAATTTGTGTAAAACTTGAATATTATTTGCACCTCAAATTGTCCTGCACATATACCAAAGTTTAATTTGTTCCTACGCATTTTTTGGTGTCCTCCCTTTGCTCATTGTTCGACCAGTAGCTTTAGGCTCCGTTCCAGAACACCTTCTTAAAAAATGAGTACTTATTTCACATTTTCAAACTTAAAAATAATATAAATAAAAAATAATTTTTTGATTTTTTTTGCACCGTATAAAAATCTCATCGAGATCTTTCAAATAAGATCCATATTGCATATTTTTAGATTTCAATAAACCCATTATTTTTGAGTTTGAAATTACCTTCTTAAAAAATAAGGACTTATTTTACGTTCCGGAACGGGGCCTTAGTTGTCTTCAAAGTGTGTTATGTCGTGCCTTCAGGCATGGGCATTCGCTAGTAAGAGGATAAGGAAAACATATATATATATATATATATATATATATATATATATATACACGCACACATTTTTTAATACACATTCACACTTCTTATTGTCAGCCAATTGGGCTGATTTTAGAATTTTCCAAATATAAAATATTGAATTTGATAAATTTCTAAAATAATTGATTCATGCATAAGATTAATCCAAACACTGGAATAAATTTACTCCAAGTATTGTATTACTAGGAATCCTAATAATCATATTCCTATTCCCACTCAATAAAATTCCTAGGAATCAAATTCCTAGTAATCACATTCCTATTCTTATTGAAAATTTCGGTCATCCAAAGTGAGCCTATAATTAAGATGCAAACATCTTTTTTTTCTTCTCCTCAAAATACCCATACAATCACATTACGCTCAAAATTAGCGTTTGGTTCCGTAACTAAAGTAAATTAGTATTGCAAATTTCACTTTTCATAGCACATAGTACATCCCAAAAAATGGCGTCACTCTTAGAACATACATCCCAAAAAATGGCATCTATGGCTAAGAAAATCATATGCATGGCTAAACAACCAAAAAAGAAAACGAGATATACATACATCCAATAAAGCATTGAATGGAACCAAAAGCACAAAGACAGCCTATTAAAAGACCCCAAGATCACAGGGTTTTCTATTTGTTTGTTGCATTCCAAGATCACAGTTTGATCCTACTGATTCCTGCTAGACACCCTTTGAAATCTTCAATGGAGTACGCTTTCAGGTCATACTACCCCTTGATCCAAAACGCCACTCTAGTCTTCACTAACTCCACAATCTCTTCCTTCTCCCCAAAAACTCCTTGATAGAATTATTATAATATTTCTCAGCAAACTTCAAATTAGTCTCAATGATTTTAACACTCTTTTTTTTAGGGAGGGCAATAGGGTAACTTCACCTGTAACGCCCCGAATTTTGGGTATGTTAAATAAGACATTTTATTATAAAAACATAGTAAGTCTGGCTCATTATTACAACATAACTCTCATTAGAGTTCTTCCATTACAAAAGGGAGGGAAACTAGGGTTCCTATCTACAGCTCTGCCTGCTCCTCCATCCTAACCAGCTCTTCAGCTCCAAAGGCCTCCACGGTGAAGATCTCGCCCTGTTCGTCGATGAGATCTGACACATTATACCGGCGTCGCCACCCATATAATATGCCAGGGTCACCAAAGGTAACACCATGAGCTACGGAAGCTCAATAGAGTAAACCCTACCCACTAACCCTTAACTTACAACAATAGGTTATAATAAAACATCGATTTCCACATGATACGTGTATACACAGCTACAATAACAATAACACCTCCACAATCGCTAAATAACTATCGTTGGTGTCCAAGATTCTCCGAGTTTCTCCTACGCGACTCGTCGTGGACCGTGTCAACATTTTCACATACAAATCAACCTTTCAAAATCATTTGCATTGGCTCCGTACCGCGGATAACCAAGCCTTTCAAAATCATTTGGATTGGCTCCATACCGCGGATAACCAAGCCACACACCCAACCTCGGTTCCGCCGCGCCGGGTTCCCATTGGCACACAATAGCATTGGCTCCTCTCCGCGGATAACCAAGCCATACCTCACCATGGTTCCGCCCGTCCGGGATCCCATGGGAACGCACACAACCTCACAATGGTTCCGCTGTTCCGGATTCCCATTGGAACACACACACACCACACACAATGGGCAAGTCTGGCCACATTGCGGTTTCCAAAACATTTCACCCTTTTCAAACACGCCTTTTCATTAACCTCACCCTAGGTGCTATGTTTCTATTTTCTCGGTTCTCGTGTCTCGTTTACATGCAAGACTCCGCGGCATGACTTCCCACACAACAAGCATTCAAAATCTTTAATCTAACAAGATCATCCAACTCTATATTGCTAATCATGTTCAAATCAACACTTAAAGCATAACGCCACATGTTCGGACGCCCTTGGAGTGAAAAATCACTTATGCTTTATCGTGCCACAAGTAATATAAGCAATTCATATATGCATGCTCATAACCATCGTGAAGATCAAAATACGAATACTTAAGATGGTAAGTAAATAAAGTTAAGAAACACTGCGTATAATTTGGAGTAGTAGATAGGGAGAATCTACCATTCTTCTTGGCGGTAGTGACGACTACGGAATGGCAATCGATGCTTGGACGGAGTAACTTCCTACGATAGGCTTCCGGTAGCTTCGAAAGAGAAATGTTTCTCTTGAAACTAAGTCTTGACTAAACTACTTAAACTTTTTGGATCGAAGGGTGGTTGAGTGGCGGCTTAGTGGCGGCCTTGGATAAGTTTCTTGAAGAACTCAAGAACAAGAAGAACTAAGCAAGAACAAAGGAAATTCTAAAGAGAAGTTGGAGCAAATGAGAAGGTGTGAGTTGAATGGCATGAGAGTTGCTCTATTTATAGCCAAAGTCTTGGTTATTACCCAATGGATAAAAGTTTTCCTAACAATTATTGTCCAATGAGTAAAAGACTTTGAATGACTAGATTTGTACCTTGGATTTGATCTTGAAAGATTTTGGAAGAGAAAGAATAAATTGTACAAGATTCTTTGGTTTAAACAAATCAAGAAGGACAATGGAAGTTAAGTTTCTTAGCTAGGAAGGAAGTTTCCCCATTAAACTAATTTAATTGGGTACAATACCCAACTTTAAAATAATATAGGAGTACTTAGGAGAATCTTAGGTCTTATGTCTACCAAGTACTTACACAATAAAAAATTAGGTACCATGTCGCATGGGCAATTAGGAAAATGACTAGTTTAATAAACCTTGGTACTTGGTTGAAAGACCAACCTATTACCCAATGGATAATAAATCCCCTAACTTTTATTATCCAATGGACAATAGTTGCTAGAGAACTTTTAAATTAAAATAACCAAAGTTATCCTTTAAAGCATGTGTAAAAATCTAATTTTTATAAAGACATTAGTACTAAACAAATCTAGGGTTTAGATATACCCCAATATTTAAATGCACAAAAGTACATAAGAATCCCATACTTGAATATAAAAATAATACCTTGTACTTTGTTGGAAGGCTAATGCTATTACCCAATGGGTAATAAATTCTCTTGTAGTTATTATCCAATGGATAATGGGAAAGTGGGAAAATACCCAACAAACAAAGAATAAAAGGACTATGCACATGTGTTAAAAACATATATAATACTATAGATTAGTACCAATCAACATATTTTAATGAAAGGCCTATTGTCCAATGGACAAATATTACCCTAACTTCTATGAACCAATGGGTAATGGTAAAAAGGTTCAAGGAGGTTCAAAAGGTTCATCTAGTAACTAAGTGAGTTGGTTGCTCGGTTCTTCCAACTAATTGGTTAGAAACTAACTAAATTGGTCAAGTAGGGCTTAATGGCAAGAAACAAATTTTGAAGGGCAAAAATATAATTTTGACAAACCACAAGAAAATTAAAAGAAAATTAAAGCAATCCAAGTATTAAAATAAAATTCAAATATTTAACGAAATTTTTATTGACTGAAAATCAGGGTCGTTACAATCTATCCCCCTTAAAACAATTTCGTCCTCGAAATTGGCGCGCGACTACAGGTTAGACTAGGTTGCTAGACCGATCTTGAAATCATCGACTATCGCCCTTAACAATTGGAGTAGGTCACCATCAATCGAATTGAGCCTCATTACTTGATTAACGAGATGGGGTTGAAATTGCTTCTGCCGTCGAATAGCTTGCCTCGTCGTACGCCTTTGGTAAGGTCTCCACCGTAACGTCAATGCCAAATGCAAAACTTCTACCAAATCATCATGCGGACTCGTATTCCACAAACGTTTCCTTAGCACGTTCTTCCCTACCTAACGATATTAAACTCATTTCTAAAAGTAGGAAACAACGGGTTCATCTAAGCAGTATAACTCCATGATCGTAAGGCAAAAGTACTCCATCCTCCTTCAAGGAAAAAATTGAAAGAAATTCCTACTCGGTTATCATTAGCAAAGGCACTGAAAGAACCTATACAGTCACGGGAAAAACAATCCTTTGCGGCATCGACTTCTGGCGGTAATTTCAAAGGTATGGCTGCTTCCAATTCAGTATTGCTTCGACTTTACTTTCGTCCACTGCGATTCTATCCTTAGATCCTACGTTCCCCCAAGAATTTAACCACTTCTAGCCAGAACTTGTATTGGCATAAAGTTGGCTATCTTAAAGTACTTGTACTACCATTCCAAAGTGTCCTTCGTGCTCCTCCTGATTGGCTTGATAAATCTCTTGTCCATCGGCTTCTTCAATTGGGTCTTGAGCTCCTTTAGCTTAGCTGGGGCCATTTGGTATGGCACCATAGAGATTGGTGCGATTCCCGATTAAAGTTTTATAGAGAAGTCTATTTCTCCTTAAGGCGATAAGCCATGAAGTTCTTTAGAGAAAACATCGGCATATTTGCACACGATGTGTGGAAATCTCACTTCGATTCTATTGGCTTCTTCTAATTCGAGGCTAGATAGTCATCCAAATGGTCAATCCTGCCACTTCGATCTTCTCATCGTCGGGCTCACCGTTCGTCTATCCCCCTAAAATTGGAAACGAGTCCCTTCGGGGGTATACACGGTCACCATCTTCGGATGGCAGTCTATGATCGCTTGATGTGCTGATTGCTAGTCCATTCACGAGATTACGTCGAAATTTGCCATGTCGATCACTCTAAGATCGCGAGTTAACTACTTCTAGTTCGCACTCTCTACACACTAGACTAACACCTATACTCCCCCCAAACGGTGATGCTATTATCATACTCGTACTTAGGGGTTCTGTCTCTAGTGCTAGTGCAGTTATGCAGGGAGTCAAACGCAGGTACTATAATGACGTACCTTGGATCACAGAGGGATCCTGCTCTTGTTCCTTAGTTCGCAGCCCGAAGATGCGCCCTCGAGTGCTTTGCTGGTATCCCATGGGCTGATGTCCCTTGCTCTGCCCATTCTGATGCTGCGATGGGTTTCCAGGGTTTTGCTTCACAAAACCGACCTGTCTAGGCTGTTGAGCTTCCTGATTCCCAGGGGTTCCATCCCTCCTCCTTTGAGGCTGCGGGCAGTTGCGCCTGATGTGGCCCATAGCCTGACAGTTGTAGCATCTAACTGTCGCCAGGTCCCGATTGCCTCTCTGCGTTTCACCATGTTCGGTGGTAGCAGTCTTCCAGGTTTGGTCGCTCTGACCCGAAGCAAAGGATTTGGTGAAATAGGGTCCACGGTTGTTGTTGGAAGTCTGGGTTCGGATTGGTCTGCTAGTGTTGCCGGTCGCCGTCCTCCATTGGGTCTTGAAGTCGTTTTCTTCACTCTCCAGTCGAAGACCACACTTCACCACACCGGTATAGGTGGGAAAAGCCTGAGCCACCACAGCTCTTCTAGCTGTTGTCAGTCCCCACTCGAACCTCTTCGCCTTCTTGTCCTCGGTTGCAACGACATCCGGGGCATAGCGGGATAGCTCCTCGAACTTGGCCGCATATTGAGTAACGGTCATAGTTCCTTGTTTCAGATTTTGGAACTCTTGTTCCTTGGCCAGACGAATAGGCGTGGGGAAGTATTAATCGAGAAACAGGGTCTCGAACTCGGCAAAGGTCATGGTGGCTACGGCATGGGATGCCTTCATCAGCTCCCACCAGTAGCGGGCCTCTCCCTTTAGCTGGTACGTGGCTAAGGCCACACAATCTCCGTTGCGGGTGATCTCCAAGGTGTCCATGATCACCTTGACTTCCTTCAACCACGCTTCAGCCACAGTGGGGTTGGTATCTCCGTTGAAATTCGGGGGTTGACGCTTGCAGAACTCATTCATCGCCCGGGTTCGGGTCATAGGTCCATCGTCGTGGTTCTGGTTTTGGCGGTTAGCGTTCAGGGCGGTTACTAGTGCTTGCATGACTTAAGCTAGGTCGGGGTTCGCGTTAGAGGGTCCTCCATTATCGTGTCCTAATCCACTGCGGCGATTCGCCATCTACGAGTAGAAATCGAAAGGGAGTTTTAATCTAACTAAAACAAATTTTCTCTTTACAAATGGTGTTTCTTGCGAAAGTCGAAAGTCGTTTTATCACGTAGTATGCAACAGTACTCTCTTAATAATACGATCCTAAGCATGGAGTTCCACTATAACGGCAAGTAGGGACACAAGGATAAGCACGTACATGAATAGAGATCAAGAAATATATAAGAACAAGTCGTAATTGAAATAAGCTCTTTATTTTTAGCATAGGAAAAAGGAGGTTCTTAAACAGATAGAAGTAATCCTAGTT
>WJXA01000527.1:0-25436 GCA_014282245.1 Rhododendron simsii | reverse complement strand
GTGGCGATTCACTCGTCCATTTCTACTTCCATCCCCGGCAATGGACCCGTTTGTCCATTCCACCGATCAGGTTCCTTAAGTTTACTTGTCTACTTTGCTAGTATGCTTTGTTCTGGATAGTCTTGAGGGGTGTCTAGAAATCTTTGACGTTACTTGCACCAAGTCGATGGCGCTTCAAGTGCCGTCAAAGAGGGGCTACTGTAGACATCCCAATCTGGGCTTCCAGATTAGTTTACTTACGGTTTTTGATTCCCCAATGATGAAACGGATCAAGAACATGCTGGGAATGACAAGTGTTTGAGCTTTTAATGTTTGAAAAACCCTTGAACCTATCCTAAGCCACTTCAAAAGGCCAAAAACCTTACTGTCGCGCGCTGCTCCCAGATCCTCGCGTGACGCTTAAACTGCTAGGTGGTGGTCAACAGTCAAAGTTTGACCGTTGACCATGGCGTGCCAAGGCGCGACAATTGCGTGCCAGGGCGCACCATCGCCCGACAGACTGACTCTTCGCGTGACAGACCAAACTGCCACCAATTTTTCTTAAGGAGGACAGTTGGCCACCAATGCAACTCTTAGCTAGCCTCGTGGACTGGCTGAACTCCTCTGATTGCAGCTCATACCTACCTCCCAACTCCCTATATATACACCCATGGTTCATTCATTGAAAGGGTTGAAGTTTCCAAAGGTTTACAACATTTGAAAGGTTACAAAATCTTCAATAAGAACAAAGCTTGTTCTTCCCCACTCAAACAAACAACCACAAATCATATTTTCAACCTCAAAGCTCAAATTCGTTTAAAACCCAAAACCAAAGGTATAGCTTACCTTTGTTCTATTTTCTGGTCTGATCCCTGAGGGGGCCTGACAGGGCCAAGGCTGGTAATCAATATCAGTCTTGGTCCTAAAGTTGGTAAGGTTTCAAAAACTGTCAAGGCAAGAACCAGCGCGCGATGGAGCCACTCACGCGCGCTATTGTCTCAGTCCAGCGAGCGACGGTCCTCGTGGGGATTGGTGTCTTGCTATTTTGGTGTATTTATTTGCATGTAGATCACTTTTAAGCATGTTAAAAATCAGTTTACTGCTTTTCCTTTGTTAGAAACTACTAGTATGTAGTTAATATTCATTTCCGTTGTTTTAGAGTACCCCTGGGATCATTCTGGACCTGTCCCAAAAACCAGAAATCTGTAAATCAGACACTGGTCAAACGGCTCAGACCATCGAGCACTAGGGCACACCGTCGCGCAATAGACTGACTCCATCGCGCGAGAGACTGCTTCTGACCAGTGAGTGGCCTTGCATGGGTAGCTTGGCCTTAGGTCATTATTTTGTCCCCATACTGTTTATGGGGCTGTTTATGGGGTGTTTTGTTAATTTGTAAGGCTTTTCAGCCTTTAAACTGTATATTATGTTGCTTATAACTGCGTGGTTTGACCTGGGTGTGCACTGATCCTTCCAGAGCCCAAAGGGTTTGAGAATAAGAGCTGTGGGTTTGAAATCATAGGCACGCGCTTGTCTTGGAGTTGCGCGCACAAGAGTGGACAACATGTAGTGACTTGTTCAGTGCATGCTGGTTTCTTCCTGCGCACGTCACTCCAAAATAGGGGCCTCCCAGTTTGTTTAAACTCCCACAGCAGTCTGTTTTTATCCTATATTAACTGTTCATCCATCCATGCTATTATTCACATCCTACAAATATGCTACAGTTTTAATCCCCGATTAACTGTTCACCCGCCTTAATTGGCTAAAGAATTGATTAATCCAATAGAATCGCAAGAAATATTTTCGCAAATGCCTAAGTAGAGACCAATCTCCGGATTGGGCGAGAGCGGTGCCATAAAACCCTTCCTTTCTCGTAACCTGGCTCCCGAACCCAGATATGGTTATGACGGACTGGAGCTTTCACTTTTTCAAATCAAACAGCACGACAAGTGCTTCGAAATATGGTTCCTTGGGTGTCGGACCTTCAAACCCGAGTGGCGACTCTGTATTTTGCGAGCGCTTGTCGTCCAGCTTAGCGCTCCATCGAACCGGCATTTAAAGGGAACGAAATCCTTTTAAAGGGCACGCTGCCCACACCAACCATACTAATTGGCCTAAATTCCTTAAATGAAGTTGGTCCATCAATCTTTGGAATTAAAGCCACAGAAGGTGAGTTGATACATGAAGTGAGTTTGGCAATTGTATGAAACTCTGAAAAGAACTTGAGCACCATATCCTTTAGAAAACTCGATCCATCCTTTCTTGACAAATGAGAAGTTGAAACCATCAGGGCCTGGGGCTTTGAAATTATTGAAATCCTTTACTGCATCCATGATCTCTTTTTCTTCAAAAAGTTTTTCCAAACCTTGAGCTTCCTCTCCAGAGATAACTCTAGGGAAGATTCCCCCTAAAGTACCTCAATCTATATATTCTGTCTTCCAAAAAATTGTTGCTAAAGAATTCCACTGCTGCTTCTTTAATCTCAATCGGATCCTCCAGAAGTCTTCCATTGAATTTAATAGAACCCACCAAATTCCTCCGACATATACTGTTAGCCACAATCTGGAAAAATTTGGTATTCCTATCTCCAAGTTTCAGCAAGTTCACTCTGGATTTTTGTTTCCAAAGTGATTCCACCATTTTCTCCAATTTCCAAAACTCAGATTTGGCCTTGCTTCTAAGCTCTTTTTCATTTGAATTGATCAGTTTTCTATCCTCTGCCAATAGGTCCAGCTTAAGAATCATTTCCTAACTTGATTCTAGAGCTGTGAATACATTTCCAAATTCCTCCTTATTCCATTGCTCCAATCGAGTTTTGACAGCCCTTAATTTTTTTGAACAATAACAAAGCCAGCCCAACCATACACCTGACAGCTCACCCATGCCTCTTTAGCTACTTTCAAACTATTTGTATTGTTCAGCCATATATCCATAAATCGAAATGGTTTCGGTCCCCAATCTCTACAATCATCCGTGAGCATGATGGGACTATGGTTAGAAATTGGTCTATGGAGACCCATTGCACCAATTTAAATCTATCAATACAAGATTGAGATAGAAGGAATCTATCTAGTCGACTGTGAATTGCATGATCTTGGAAATTGGTCCAAGTGAATTTTCTACCCTGCATTTGAATATTCATCAGCTCCATTTGGTTAGTAAAATCTTTGAAGTCCCTCATCCCTCGGTTAATATTTGTGCATCCAATCCTTTCACTGACTTCTGAAATTTCGTTAAAATCACCCCCTATGCACCATGGTAAATGAGAATTTGCTTTAATTTGAATTAGCTCATCCCATATTTCTTTCTTCTGAACTTCCCCATTCGGAGCATATATATTAACAAGAACGCATTGAAAATCAGCATATAACGTACCTTCCAAGATAATGAAAAATCTATTAACAGTGATGTTGGATGCCTTAAACACCTCAAAGTCCCAAAGAATTAGAAGTCCCCCTGAAGCTCCAATAGAGTTAGATACTGCGAATTCCACATTTGTGTTTCCCCAAACCCTCTGAACCATCCTTAGCTTCACATTCTCCGATTTGGTTTCCTGAATAAATAACATAGAAGACTTTCTCTTCTTTATAATCTTTGAAACAAACCTTTTTTTTAACACACTCCCCATTCAACGAATATTCCATGATATTATCTTCATTGAAAAATATTGAACACCCTTTGATCACCTCAAGATGGATAAAATCAATTATCCCTTCCTTTGTCTCTCTCAGTCATGATAGAGTATTCCTTTGCCTCCAATTCAATCATTCTTTTGAGAACAAATTCATCATTCTTTTTGAAGTTGAATCCCAACTTTTCACCAACTTCTAGAGTGCCTCTAATTTCTTCGCCCAGAATTGAGTTGCTAATAATAGTTTCCTCTGATGATAGTGAAGAATGTTGTAACGAACGCTATGAATGCAAACTAAGAACGAGAAATTGAAAAACTAAATAAGAAATCACAAAGACACAAGATATACGTGGTTCCCCAAGATGGGTACGTCCACGGGCGAGGAGAGAGAGGATTCACTAACCAACGTGAAGAAGAGATACAAAGAGCCTGCTATAATCCGTAACTCTAGAAAGGCCACAAATATGAAAGCCCAAAAGATACTTTAGAAGTTCCCCAAAAATCTTATTTATAATAGGCTACAAAAACGGGAACAACATAATTAACCAATGTGGGACTAAGGAATACAAGGCATTCCTAACAATTCTCCACCTTGACTTGAATTCCACTAAACCAAATCACCAAATATAGCTCTCCCCTTCTAACCTCTCACTCGCCAAATGCCCCCGAGGGGCCATCAACTGCAAATACCAAGCAATGCTTGAACTTGGCAACCGGAACCGGTTTAGTCAACATATCTGCTGGGTTATCTGCCGTACCCACTTTCTTCACCTCAACTTGCTTCTGTGAGATGATATCCCGAACGGAGTGATACCTGACATCGATATGCTTGGTCCTCTCATGATACATCAGATTTTTAGTCAAATGTATCGCACTCTGCGAATCACAAAATACTGAACTCACACCCTGTGCAAGACCAAGCTCGCAAAGCAAACCTCTCATCCACAATGCCTCCTTCACAGCTTCAGCAATGGCCATATACTCCGCTTCTGTTGTAGACAGCGCGACTGTAGCCTGTAAAGTAGCTTTCCAACTAATGGCACTTCCGAACAGAGTAAAAACATAACCTGTCAAAGACCTCCTCTTATCGTGGTCACCGGCAAAATCCGAATCAACATAACCAACAGCATAATCACCAGAATTGGCAACCCCAAATAATAAACCAACACCTGCAGTTCCGCACAAATACCGTAGTATCCATTTCACAGCCTCCCAATGTGCCTTTCCTGGACGCCCCATATAACGACTAAGGACACTAACTGCATGTGAAATATCAGGACGAGTACATACCATAGCATACATAAGGCTCCCAACTGCGCACGAATATGGAACCTGAGACATATACTTCTCCTCATCCTCTGACTGTGGTGACAACACAGCTGAAAGTCGAAAGTGTGCTGCCAAAGGCGTACTAACTGGCTTCGAGTTCTGCATGGCAAAGCGCTCAAGCACTTTAAGAACATAAGACTTCTGATTCAAAAATAATTTGCCAGCTACTCGATCTCTGCAAATCTTCATACCCAAAATACGTTTTGCCTCACCCAAATCTTTCATCTCAAATTTACCACCTAACTGTTGTTTTAACCTGTTGATTTCTGATACACTCTTGGCAGCAATAAGCATATCATCAACATACAACAGTAGATAAACAAATGAACCATCTGGAAGTTTTTGAAAATACACACAACTGTCATACTCACTCCTAGAATATGACTGGCTTATCATAAAAGTATCAAACCGCTTATACCACTGCCTAGGGGATTGTTTGAGGCCATACAAAGATTTTTGAAGTAAACAAACGTGATCCTCCTTCCCAGAAACAACAAATCCCTCAGGCTGACGCATATAAATCTGTTCCTCAAGCTCGCCATGCAAAAACGCAGTTTTGACATCAAGTTGCTCTAACTCAAGATCATAACATGCAACAATAGCAAGTAAAGTGCGAATGGAATTATGTTTTACAACTGGGGAAAATACCTCATTGTAATCAACACCTTCCTTCTGGCTGTATCCTTTCGCCACTAGCCGAGCTTTGAACTGAGCATCTTCTACCCCTGGAATATTTGGTTTGCGCTTGAAGACCCACTTGCACCCAACAATCCTCTTCCCTTTCGGCGGTTCTACTAACTCCCATGTCTGATTCTTCTGAAGAGACTCAATCTCCTCACTCATAGCAACAGACCACTGTGCATACTCAATGCTCGAAACAGCTTCCGTATAGTTTGAAGGCTCCTCATACTCAACTGTCTCAGCAACTGATAAAGCATAGGCCACCATCTCAGAATAAGCCGAATACCTTTCAGGGGGCCGAATCTCCCTCCTTGGCCTATCTTTAGCTATAGTGCGTGGTTGCTCAACTAATGCATCATCCTCTGTGTCTGAACTCTTGAACTCCTCTTCAATTGGCCTCTCAATGTGCTTCTTCCCTGAGTCGGAAGATTCACTTAACAACTCCACCTGTTTTGGAACACTCTGTTCCTGAACTGTATCATCAACCTGCTTAGACCCCTTAATCAGATAATTTTCATCAAAAGTCACATCCCTACTGATCAAAAACTTCAAATCATCAGAGCATCATAACCTGTATCCTTTGACACCTGCTGCATAACCCAAGAAAATACACTTCTTGGCTCGTAGCTCCAATTTACCCTCATTCACATGAGCGTAAGCTGGACACCCAAAAACACGCAACACAGAATAATCAGCTGGATGACCTGACCATACCTCAAACGGAGTCTTACACTCAATAGCAGTCGACGGAGACCTGTTCACCAAATAGCATGTTGTGGAAACTGCTTCAGCCCAAAATTCTTTGCCCAATCCAGAATTGGACAACATACAACGTGCCTTCTCCAAAAGAGTCATGTTCATTCGTTCAACCACACCATTCTGCTGAGGGGTTTTTCTCACTGTGTGATGCCACACAATGCCCTCATCACTGCAGAACCTATCAAACTCGCCAAGACAAAACTCCATACCATTGTCAGTTCTCAAACGTTTTATTTTCTTACCAGTCTGATTCTCAATCAAAGTTTTAAACTGTTTGAATGTATTAAAGGCGTCAATCTTATGTTTCAACATATACACCCAAACCTTACGAGAGAAATCATCGATAATACTCATAAAATAACGAAAACCACCTTTAGAAGTTACCTCTGCGAGACCCCAAAGATCTGAGTGAAAATAATCCACTGTGCCTTTGGTGCGATGAACAGCTGTACTGAATTTTACCTTGCACTGCTTGCCGTAGACACAATGCACACAGAAATCCAGCTTTTCAGTTTTCTGGCCACATAGCAAACCCTGTTTGCTCAAAACTGTCATCCCCCTCTCGCTCATATGCCCAAGGCGTATATGCCACAAACGAGTCAAGTTTGAATCTGAAACCTTGGATGAAGCAACCGTTGCTGCAGCACCTAAAACTGTACTGCCCTGGAGTGTATAGAGGTTACCACGCTTTTGACCCTTCATCAGTGCCAATGCACCCTTAGAGACTTTCAAAACTCCACCTTCACCGAGGAATTTGCAACCATGAGAATCAAGAGGACCTTGGGATATAAGATTTTTCTTCAAATCTGGAACATGTCGAACCTCAGATAAAGTCCTAACAATACCGTCATGCATCCTAAGCTGAATCGTTCCTGAACCAACAGTCTTACAAGCCATGTTGTTGCCCATCAAAACTGTACCACCATTGACCGCTTCATAAGTAGAAAACCACTCTCTATGTGGACACATATGGTATGAACATCCAGAATCCATAATCCACTCGGTATTAGAGTGAGAATCGCCCTCTGTAACTGATAACACGTTATCTGACTCATCTGAACTTTCAGCAATTCTAGCAATTATTTTACCCCATTTCTGGTCTTCTTTTTCCTTCTTCTTGAGTTTTAAACAGTCACTTTTCCAGTGCCCGGGTTTCTTGCAATAATTGCACTTTCCCTTTCTTCTTACCTGATGACTTGGATCTTCCCCTATTACTGGACTCCACCATTTTTGTTGTTCTTCCCCTAACAAACAAACCCTCCGCATGTGCATCACCCTCACCTGACACTTTTTTCCTCAATTCTTTCGAATATAGGCAGGCCTTAACATCCTCCATGGATATCGTGTCTTTGCCATACAATAGGGTTGTAACAAAGTGCTCATACGAAAGTGGTAAAGAACATAGCAAAATTAGGGCTTGGTCCTCATCCTCAATTACTATCAATATTTTTCAGATCCATAATAATACGATTGAACTCGTCTAAATGATTCTTAACAGGTATACCTTCTCGCATACGAAACGTATAAAGACGTTGTTTAAGATATAACCTGTTGGTGAGCGACTTCGTCATATATATGCCTTCCAACTTCAGCCAAATTCCTGCTGCTGAAGTTTCTTCTTCCGCCTCGCGAAGAACGTCATCTGCCAAACTCAACTGAATAGAACTCAGAGCTTTAGCATCTGTATCATCCCAATCTTCCTCTTTGATTCCAGAACTAGTCTTGCCTAACAAAGCCTTGTGCAATCCTTGTTGGGTTAACAGAGCCTTCATCTTTACTCTCCAAAGACTGAAACTGCTGCTCTGCCCATCAAATTTCGCAATCTCGAATTTAGCCGCCATAGCCACAATCGGAAACGAAACCCTAGTTTTGTAACTTAGAGCTCTGATACCAGTTTGTTGTAACGAACGCTATGAATGCAAACTAAGAACGAGAAATTGAAAAACTAAATAAGAAATCACAAAGACACAAGATATACGTGGTTCCCCAAGATGGGTACGTCCACGGGCGAGCAGAGAGAGGATTTACTAACCAACGTGAAGAAGAGATACAAAGAGTCGGCTATAATCCGTAACTCTAGAAAGACCACAAATATGAAAGCCCAAAAGATACTTTAGAAGTTCCCAAAAGCCTTATTTATAATAGGCTACAAAAACTGGAACAATATAATTAACCAATGTGAGACTAAGGAATACAAGGCATTCCTAACAAAGAAGAAGGAGAATCTGTGATTTCAACACTGTCCCCTGAGTTTTGATCAATTTCCTCTTGGACTTTGAATAAATTGTTGATGTGTCTTCTCCTTCTTTTCCTGCATGCACTCGAAGTTAATTCCACCATCAAATTGATACCTTGAATGTGAGAAGCCCTCTGTTCATCTAATGGAATAGTTGGTGCACTAGATTGTATTTGGGATCTTTGCTCGCCACCACCGTCAATAACAAGGTCTGACATTATTTAAATGTCCTTCATTCTTCTGTTTCTCCACTTGGACCAATTTAGGATCCAATACGATTTGCCCGCCCAGCCGCTTTTTTAATTTGCTGGGCTAAGTTATTAATTGCTTCATTAGTATCAGGCCCATCATCATGGTATGCACCAAGCCCATAGAATCAACCACCCTATACACGTCTTTGTCTAACTGAACAGGGCTCTTAGGCTCCGTTCCGCAACTCGATTTAAGTCCTTATTTTTTAAGAAGACAATTTTAAGCTCAAAAATAATGTGTTTACGCAAATAATTTTCCTACCAATATGGATTTTGTTTGATAAATCCCATCGAGATCTTTTATACGGTGCAAAAAAAATTAAAAAATTATTTTTTATTTACATTATTGTCAGTGGCAATTGTTTTTGCTCGACACCACCACCCTCCTTTATTGTATTATCCCCATGCTGATTGTGTTGGTGAATTGTAGTTCCAAGAATAGCCGATTTTGCCTCATCTTCCAATATTCCATTAGATTCCTTTCCTTTGTTTTCTTCCATATTATCGTCATTACCATTCAATTTATCAGTTTGAGAATCCTCGTCTTCGTTATTATCCCCATCATCATGGTCTTCCTCATCAGAGCCTGAATCAGAAATTGGAATTTCAAAAGATTTAAGTTTTAAAAGATCAATACTCCAATCTTCTGAGCTAATAAATCGATCATCTTCTTCTACATAAACTCTATATAACATATTATCCACATCCAGCATAATCCAACTATCAATCTTTGAGGCTTCAAATGTGGATATAAGAATTCTTCCTTCGGCAAAATATTCATCCCGCAACGTTTTATCATCCACTTGAATATATTGGCCCCATAATTTTCCAATAAGCTTAAAGTTCTTGTCATTCCAAGCGTTAAGAGGCATACCAGAACAAGAGAGCCAGACGAACCTTTCAAGACTTGCTGCCTCATTTTTCCAAGGAGTGACCGATACAAACCACCTTTGCATGACCTTCATTTGGATAATATCGTCTCTAATTTCAGAACTTTCAAAAGTAATTAGAATTGATCTCCCACCCATTGCTCTTATACCAACATTTTGCCTTATCTCATTCATGCAGCTGACCCTTAAATCTGCCATGGAGACCAATCTGTCTAGGATTGCCACGGCACTCCTGTGCAACCATCCGTTGCCGGCTGGTTCAGCTTTGAGACATACCTCCACCTCTTTATTCGGTTCTGACTTGGATTTCTCTCCTCTCACAATTTGCAAATAAGATTTCTCAGATTGAGCAGCTGCTCCATTTTTCACTCTATCATCACCTGTATGAACTTCCTCCTTCTTTTCCTCCTTTTGCCAATTCCCATCTTTAACAGCATCTTGAAATTTTGGGATGCGAATTCAGTTTTTATCATCTCTTTGACCAAACATAGCTTCCTTGACAAACAGCTTTTTATCCTCCAACCAAACACCATTTGTTTTTGCAATCGCCACTCCAGCAGAAATATGGCAATCATATCGAACAAAGCCAAAACGATTTCCGGTTTTAACACTCCTTTTGTTTGGTATAAAAGCATCCTTTACCACTCCGTAATTAGAGAACATCTTCCAAAACCAACTCTGGTCATAACCTTCAGGAATGTTGTCCACAAATATTGTGAAGAGATTTGTGGTTCTCTTACCTCTTTCCCCCGAATAGCTTCTTTGATTGTTGTGTCTTCCCATCACTGGGATCCATCCACCTTCATTTCGATCATTCCTTCTACTGTGATCATCTATCTCCCTTTATTTCCCCATCTCTCTATGGTATGGAGCCATAGAAACAAAGACAATATGAAGACAAGTAAACGGCAAATGGCAAGAAATCCCCAAGAAAGTGACCACTAGTAGTCTTGTACTCCCCTTACACCTCACCGGGGTTTAGTCCGGAGAAGTAGGATGCGAAGTACCCCGTTACACCCCGCCGGAGGTCAGTCCGGTGAGGTAGGACGCGGTGGGTCACACCCAATAGCCAAGCCGTTCACTCTCTCTATCCTTCTCTCTCTCTACACAATTACAAATGTTGTAGATGTTGATAGAAAAAGAGTGATGACCATGGATGAGTTAAAAGAGTGGATAAGGGGATTCAGTAAGAACTAAGATGGTCAGATAACTAGAGATGAGCTCCGAAAAGCCATCCGTGCTACCAGAGCTTGGTTTTCCTATTGGAAGGCTAAGCGAGGAGTCAAGGCTGCAGACGTCAATGGAGATGGCTCCATTGATATTGACAGTGAGATGACGGCCCTCAAGGTCCGGAGTTCGCAGAAGAGGACATGTGCGAACCTGAATTATAATGTCATAAGAGGGTTGCTGGTCCTTAGAGTCTTTTCTCTTTGGTGTATCAAGTGTTTCCAAATAAGGCTGTCTCAGTACCATCTCTCCCAATTATGGTTACACAATAAGGTGCAACGTACTTTATATATGCATGTAGTAGTGTGTTTGTTTTTAAGTATTCAAATGCTTATAGACGAAACAATTTTATCTCCAAACCAAACGGTTCCGAGTTTTATCGCTAATTAAAGGGTTGTTACGTAAGGTTCCCCTCAATGCAAAAAAAAAAAAAAAAATTATTACCCTTTTACGTACACTAGTAGATGGGCACGTGCGATGCACATGGGAGGCCCATGTATGGGAAGTCGTTGCAACTCTGCACATTGCCATTGGGTTTATTATGTCTATCAATATGAGCTATCTTTCCTCATAACAATTGAAATTGTATGTCATTGCACAAATGACTTTTTTTAGGAACATATAGATCATCATATATGTCAATAACAACCCAATAATACAAGATATATAGTTAGCCCCATTCTCAAGGCAGCAATGGCCAGGATAAGAGTTAGTCTTACTTACGTTACCTTGGATGAACTTTACTAACAACAACATAACTGAAATTGCTAAACAGCAACATAATATCTTCGATGACAGGTCGTAGAAAAAGCATGGGATAGAAATGAAACACCCCGTAAACTATTTACCACCTCTTAAGCACTATTTACCACCTCTTAAGCATCAATATAAATGATAAGGTTATCAATGCTAAGTTTCGCTTAGCCCACTGAAGCGCTTCAAATAGGCCATTGCTTCCACTTTTGTTGCTGATATATGGTGAAAAGGGAACAATTATTTATTTGATGTCGCTCATTGCTTGTAACAACCCAAGCTTCTATCGTTACATTCCAAGCACCATCCACTACCATTTCCAATTGGCTTGGCAGCTAGCACGAACCCAATCTATGATAAATAAACCATCAGCATTCAGTCAGTATCATTGGCAACAAAACAGTCGTTCAAAAACCATGACATATTATCTCAACATTTCAAAAGTGAATCTAAATTAACCTCATACCCAAACTTTGTAAGCAATATAATCAATACACTTTAGTCATTCAACTGGTTATTCAAGGGCTGTGGATGTTTCGCATTTATTAATTCATAGCTAGCACTTTGTCACTATAAACGCCATGGAGCAATTTAAGTTTTGATTTTAAGAATTTATCCAATGTAAGATATTCGTTTGGTTGTCTTAAGAAGTCATTGATGTGCAACACCAATTTTAATCTCTGAGCTTCAGAATGTTCTTAGATTGTAAAAATGAGGCAATACAATATGAGTACATTATGTATTCTCTATGAGTACGTAAAAGTTGGAATGGAATAATTTCTGCGTACAATTTGCCTACTTTTAGCTAAGCATTAACAATTATATATTGTTTATGGAATTTGGAATTTCAAGGAATGGCATGCACCTTCTTCTCTTGCGCTTGGGCAATTTCTTTTAAAAGTGAAAATCTACCAAATGATGGTCAAGATCATGGGCTACATTTTGAAGGATTGGGCTTCTAGGTGATGCATTTGAATTCTATTTGGTCATAGAAAATTAGAGGTGGTATCATGTTTTATGATATCGACATTTGGTCATAGAAAATTAGAGGTGGTATCATGTTTTATGATATCGACACAAGGTTGTATTCATAAAGCTTTCAAATTCATACATTGTCAGCAAGAAGATGGTGAGGAATCCTTAGGATGGGCAGTGAAAGTCACGAGAACATTCAGAGAAACGGTGTTGTTATGCCTTCATCTGCATATATAAATAGAAACCTCAGTTTAAACCAACCAAAGAGGCTAAGAAAAATGTATCACACATCAAAAGTATCATACTATGACGGAAATTTGATAAGTACTGGTGTCCATATTACTCTCAGGCCCCAGCTATATATAAAATACCTTTTAAGATCACTTGCCTTTACTCCACTATATCTCCTATATATAGTACTTGGATAAATAAGCATATAAATACCCAATACATATCTATAACCATATTCAAGTGCAAACCAATATTTTGACGACAAGATTAGTGTGAAGCATTTTATTTTGTTCCAAATCTATATTCACACATCAAACTAATTGTGAGAAAAACAACAGAATAAGATTAGACAAGCAACTTCTGAAGCCGAAAGCATATAATTTGTGCTAGAAGATTTTCTTTCAAATATAAGCCAAGTTTGAAACATAAGGAAGAATATTTGTTTTGCGTCTGATAATGATTGCAACATATTATTTAGCGTATATCATATTTTTGTAGAGCTATTTTTATTTTCTATTTTCCCCTCAAGACATCCAAGACCTCAATTGAGAGGAGATGTTACTTACATAGGAAACAGATAATACATCAATTGAAGCACCAATATCCTTGTTCAAAGAGGCATGTCCATATTGTAAGATTGCTCGAGACTTCGGCGGCATATATGATCCGATGTGCTGAACTACTGAACAGTCTCCTAAATTAAGTAATTAGCTCTTTATTCATATTGTAAGATTGCTCGAGAGACCTCGGCTACATGATCTGATGTGCTAAACTACTGAACGGTCTCCTAAATTAAGTAATTAGCTCTTTATTCAAGAAAAAGAAGAAATCTCACCTTAATTAGGTCACAATCTTAACACACATTTTTCTATCTCTCGAAGCAATTCCACTATCTACAAACCACAACATCATGACCGATTATCAATAACTAATACATTAGTAGTCCACAAAACTTGTGACATGCAACTGGATAAGTTAGTTATTATTCTACAAATGTATCTTAAAACCTTCTACAAATGCATACATAACTCCTAAGATTTGACAAACCTCAAAATTACAAATCAAACTCTTCTTGCTAACCAAGCTGTAAAATCATCCAATCAAGACTATAATCTAGTGATAAAAAAAACCGGATTTCCCACGTAGAACTCCTATTTATAGAACTTCCTTTCCCTGATGTATAGCTGGCCCAATCAAGCATACAACTATGTTTCATAGAATTGGTTCCAACAACTTTTCCATTCTATTTCCTTAAAATCGCTACGTCACTGGTATAGATATCCAATTAGGAAAAATGACATGCATTCTCTCCCTTTGGAGTGATCAACCACGAAAATAATGGAAGGGAGGAGAATCTCCTTCGCGTTTGATATTATGCTACAAACAATTTATGTATCATGCGTCTATGAATTTGTCAATTCAATGATTTTAGAATAAGTACCACCCACCTATGCTTAAGTATCTAGTTACTCTGCTTACAATAATGAACCAAGGCTATTGGTTAAAAATAAATGAGGACAAAGGAGATATATGAAAGAATAGAAGATTACGCATGGGATAAATGAGAAAGGGTTAACTGCTAACAAATACAAAACAATAAAGAAAGATTCTTGCTACTTAATCCTTCAGAACGCACATTGTCAGATACAATATCTAACAACAATCATGAGAAGCTCATAATTGTTTTTACAAGGTTTTCTAGTCTGTTCATTTGACAGGCATAATGTAGTGTATACAATTTTGAAGACTTAGTCACAAATTCATGTAGGTCTTGAGAATGACCAAAAACAAGAAACACCTTGCCGAAATTAGATGACTACCTTATAAGTTATATCAATAATCCAAAAAGCATCCTAGACAATAGAGAGCAAAAACCTGGGATTTTAGAATATAAATGTGTAACCTAAAGCACAGCAAGGATTTGAATATAAGAACTGCAAGGATTGTGTACTAATATTCAATGACATGTGGAGGTGACTCATGAAATCAGACCCAAGCATAAGTGTCTCAACTCTCAACTATCTAATGAGAGATTTTTTTTACTGCCTAGGGGCACTGTCATGGGCTCTTTGCTGCGTACACATTGGCTTGGGGTTTAGTACGTAGTCTTGGATTTCACATCAACATGCTGTGTTGAAGTGGCATGGAGCAACACGTGGCGGTGCCCAAGGGCACTGAATAATTTTTCCATCTCGGTTAGCGCTTGTTTTTTCCAATGAGCCTCTATTAGCCCTAATTAAACTTATAGAACAGCTATATCTTCACGTAGATTTTCTATTATTTTAATGAAAGGCACCAAACAAGTAACAAAATGGTTTCGCAGAACGCCACCCAAATACAACCAAAACCCATTTTGAAAAATCATAGAAAACCCTTTGATGTACCTTGTACATGTGACATTGGTTTGCCGCAAATCACTCTATTCCACAAAGCACTAACAAAAATTCAGAAACAAAGAACAAAATAGAAAAGTGCTTGATATTCATATTCAAAAGGATCAAACTAAGACCTGTGTTCCAGAAAAGACGCCATAGTCTCCCGACTGTAATAACTATCTCTAAGCGTTAACCCTCAAAAATAACTAATCCTCTATCTTGGGATATTCATCATCCAACATCGTTCCTTGCTGGGGTAATAATTGCGTAAAAAGTATGCAATCTGTAAATATATACTCTAACACTATCATATCGATAACAAGTACTCTACCTGAATGGTACGGAGTAAAATTGGCAGGGACGTTCTCAACAAAGCGAAACACCAAAGAGAGCCGACCAATGTCAGTGTAGGGTGCTAGTGATGCCAAGAGGCAATTCCGTTTAAAATCTCCAAAGTTTGGCATCCTCAGTGAACATTGAGCGAGTAACAGACACCGACATAGTGAATCAGGTTTGCATGATTGAATCATGGTCAGTATGCAAACTATTTTGATGAACGGGCAGAGTGATAAAGGCGCCAAAGGTCCCTTCGCACGGCGGCTTTTTCAGGAGGATTTCGTGGGAAGACAGCAGTTGGTATCAAAAGCTTAGAATGAGCGCACCGATCACTAAACTCTCCCGGGTTTGTATAAATAACTGTTCGGGGGATTTCTGAGAGAAACCCTAGACATAGTCTTGGTGTAGAGGATTTAAGGCAGTTCAGACAGGTTAAATTTGGGTAGGTTTCTACATATATATGGAGTCAATCCTCAATTGCTCGGGATTTCTGAGAGAAACCCTGGTATAGAGGATTTAAGGCGGTTTAGACGAGATAGATTTGGGTAGATTTCTACATAAATACGGAGTCAATCCTCAATTGCTCGGGGGATTTCTTAGAGATACCCTAGACAGAGTCTTGGTATAGAGGATTTAAGGCGGTTCAGACATGGTTGGTTTGTTTAAGTTTCTACAAAAATACGGAGTCAAGCCTCAATTGTTCGTGGAATTTCTGCAAGAAACCCTAGACAGAGAAAAAAAAGTAAACACAGCACAAAGGTTGGCGCACCAAGTGGGTGATCTGAGAATCGTCTCCCACCAGCATTCAGCATCTTCATCGTCGTCGTCGTCTCGATCGGTTGAGAAAACTTCGTACGTTCGAGCTTTTAATCTCAACGACGAAGAAATGGAATTCTATTCCGTGCCCATAAATCACGATGTCTCCGGAGGAAAAGACAACTCTGTAATGGTTGTCAATCCGATGAAGGCGCCAAAGGTCCCTTTGCACGGTGGCTTTTCTAGGAGGATTTCGTGGGAAGACGACAGCTGGTATCAAAAGTATAGAGGGAGCGCACCAGCCGATAAACACCCCCGGGCTTGTATAAATAATTTCTCGGGGGATTTCCGAGAGAAACCCTAGAGACAGAAAAAAAAAAAAGAGTAAAGAAAGCACAAAGGTTGGTGCACTGAGTGGGTAATCAGAGAATCGTTTCCCAGCAGCATTTATAAGCTATTCGTTCATGTTTTCAGCATCTTCATTGTCGTCGTCGTCCCGATCGGATGAGAAACTGTTTACGTTCGAGCTATTAATCTCAACGACAAAGAAATGGAATTCTATTCCGTGCCCATAAATCACGATGTCTCCGGAGGAGAAGACGGCTCTTCAAGGGTTCTCACTCCGATAAGGGCGTCAAAGGTCCCTTTGCACGGTGGCTTTTCCTGTTGGATTTTGTGGCAAGACGGTAGCTGGTATCAAAAGTATAGAGGGAGCGCACCAGTCGCTAAACACACCCCGACATGTATAAATAATTGTTCGGGGGATTTCTGAGAGAAACCCTAGACATAGTCTTGGTATGGAGGATTTAAGGCAGTTCAGACAGGGTAGGTTTGGCTAGGCTTCTACATAAATATGTAGTCAATCCTCAATTGCTCGGTCATTTCTGAGAGAAACCCTGGTACAGAGGATTTAAGGCGGTTTAGACAAGATAGGTTTGGGTAGGTTTCTACATAAATACGGAGTCAATCCTTAATTGCTCGGGAGATTTTTGAGAGAAACCCTTGAGAGAGTCTTGGTATAGAGGATTTTAGGCGGTTCAGACAGGGTAGGTTTCTACATAAATACGGAGTCAATCCTCAATTGTTAGGGGGATTTCCAAGAGAAACCTTAGAGACAGAAAAAAAAGTAAACAAAGCACAAAGGTTGGTGCACTGAGTGGGTAATCAGAGAATCGTTACCCAGCAGCATTTATAAGCTAATCGATCATGTTTTCAGCATCTTCATTGTCGTCGTCGTCCCGATCGGATGAGAAACTGTTTACGTTCGAGCTATTAATCTCAACGACAAAGAAATGGAATTCTATTCCGTGCCCATAAATCACGATGTCTCCGGAGGAGAAGACGGCTCTTCAAGGGTTATCACTCCGATAAGGGCGTCAAAGGTCCCTTTGCACGGTGGCTTTTCCTGTTGGATTTTGTGGGAAGACGGCAGCTGGTATCAAAAGTATAGAGGGAGCGCACCAGTCGCTAAACACTCCCCGACTTGTATAAATAATTGTTCGGGGGATTTCTGAGAGAAACCCTAGACATAGTCTTGGTATAGAGGATTTAAGGCAGTTCAGACAGGGTAGGTTTGGCTAGGTTTCTACATAAATATGTAGTCGATCCTCAATTGCTTGGTTATTTCTGAGAGAAACCCTGGTATAGAGGATTTAAGGCAGTTTAGACAAGATAGGTTTTGGTAGGTTTCTACATAAATACGGAGTCAATCCTTAATTGCTCGGGAGATTTTTGAGAGAAACCCTTGGGAGAGTCTTGGTATAGAGGATTTTAGGCGGTTCGGACAGGGTAGGTTTTGTGGGCACACGCCCCAAAAATCGCCCGATTTTGGTTTGCAGGGATTAATTTATTTGGGGGGCGGCCCTCTTAGAAAATAGCGCGGCGAAACGCTTCGATTCAGAGTCGCCGCTCGGGTTTTAGCGGTGAGGCACCCAAGGAACCGAACTCGAGAACGTTTGCTACATTTTGCTTTGATTTGAAAAAGGGTTTGATTTGATTTGAAAAGGCGTAGACTGGTCCGTCGTCACCTTCGATATCTGAGGTTCGGGAGCCAGGTTATAAGAGGAGAAGGGTTTTATGGCACCCCTCTCGCCCAATCCGGAGATCGGTCTCTACTCAGGCATTTTTGTAAAATTTTTGCACTTTTCTCTCATTTGATCATTTTTAGCCAGTTAAGGCGGGGGAACAGTTAATAGGGGTTAAAACTGTAACAAGTTGCAATTTATATGACAAAATGCTTATGGATGCTGGTTTGCTTGAATTGAATTGAATTAAACGTAAGAACATAGATTGAGAACAGGCACTGTGAATAGTCTCGACGGGATGACGTACGCTGCTTTTCGGACACGTGAGCAGACAGCGTGCTGGCACGCAATGGCCAAGCCACTGCGCGCCACCACACCCTGCGCACGCCACCACAAAGCTGGCGTACACTAACCTGCTGATTTCTTACAGCTCTTACTCTCAACCCTCTGGGCTCTGGAATGGACCAGTGCACACCCAGGACAAATCACGCAGTTGATAACATAGATTAGGTACATGTACGGACATAAAGAACAGCTAATAGCCGGGAAAACAGCAAAGCAAACCCCATAAACAGAGTGGGGAGGAAAAAAAGGCCAGGATTGAACTGTGATGTAAGGGCCAGGCACTGGTCTGTGACAAGCGTGCCGTACGCTACCCCATGGGGTCCGTACGCCAAGCTTTGTATGCTAACCAGTGTTTGGCTTTACATCATCTGGGCTCTGGAACATTACCAGAAATACCCCAGAGGCCTAACAAAGCAAAAAGATACAAGTATTGAAAGCTACATTTGAACAGTTCTAAAATACAGAAAGTAATAGACTGGTTATTAACATGCTGGAAGGTGATGACAGAAAAGGAAATAAGCAATAAACGGGCGCTTCATGATCCCCACGCCAGTTGTGCACATGCAGCCAAAGGTGGCGTACGGCTAGATGAAGCTGGCGTGCGCCATGAATCGCCCTCTACGATTGATTTATTTTACCAGAGAGGGGTCTGGACTAGTATCAGTTACTAGCCAGAACCCTCCTGGTTCCCCTCAGGAATTGAAAACAGAAAGCAACGCAAAGGTGGTATACCTTTGGTGCAAGAGGTGGAAAGATGACTTGAGCTTTGGGGGTTGAGGATGGAGCTTGGATGGTAGCTGAATAGCAGTGGGGGGGGGGGGGTGTGAAGCGGTTCTCTGCTTCTTGCTCTTTCAATGGAGGAGAGAGACCAAGAGAGAGAGAAGAGAAGAAGGGGGTTGGACTTGGACTCTTAATGAGGTTAACCCCGTGCAAGTAAATGCAAGGGGAGTATTTATAGAGCAATGGTGGACTGAGGAGGGAGTGATCAGTTGGGTTAGAGGGCTGGTTAGGTTAGGAAGGGGAGCTCCCATGCATTAAATGCATGGGACTTGTTGATGGGGTGTGTAGGAGAGAGAGGGGGACGGGCTAGAGGAATATAATCATCAGGGGCACTGTTCCCTGTACTTGGGAGTCACAAAAGTCTCAGGCGCGTGACAAAAAGCGGTGATTTGACCGGCCTTGACCGTGCGTACGCCATCTATATGCCGCCGTGCGCCAGGTCAAACTCAGTCAACGGTCGATGTCCGACACGTGGCAATGTCCTGGCGCACGCCAAGCAGGAGCTGGCGTAAGCAAGGTACGGCTTTGCTGAGGCTTATTTGGCTCTGGATTTGAAGGGTTCAAAGGGGTTTGAAATGGGCTTGAATGGGTTTGAATGAGGAGAGTCCAACACTCAAAGCTCAAGACCTTCCATCGACCTCGGAGAGTCTTCACCTGTTTATCATCATTGGGGTAACAAAAAAAAACCGCAAACGTGCTGGTCCGGATAGTCCAAAATAGGTGTCTACAGGAGCCCCCTTTGACGGCACTTGGAGCACTGTTCGATCGGGCACAAGTAACGTCAAAGGCTTTCTAGACACCCTCTCGAGGACATCCAAAGCAGAACGCAGTTGGTTGATAAAGACATGAATCATAAAGAACCTGATTGGTGAATTCAGCCAGACAGATTATTTGAGAAAGACTGCTGCTCGCGGAGGGCAAGAATAGGCGGACGGGTCGCCGTTGATTTGGAATTGGACGGATAGATCGTCGTTGATTTGGAATTGGACGGATAGATCGCCGTTGATTTTGATATTGGACGGATAGATCGTCGTTGATTTGAAATTGGGCGGATGGATCGCCGTTGATTTTGATATCGGGCGGATGGATCGCCGTTGATTTTGATATTGAGCGGATGGATCGCCGTTGATTTGAAATTGGGCGGATGGATCGCCGTTGCATTTGAAATTGGGCGGATGGATCGCCGTTGATTTTGATACTGGGCGGATGCATCGTCGTTGAATTTGAAATTGAGCGGATGGATCGCCGTTGATTTTGGAATTGGACGGATAGATCGCCATTGATTTAAAATTGGGCGGATGGATCGCCGTTGCATTTGAAATTGGGCGGATGGATCGCCGTTGATTTTGATACTGGGCGGATGGATCGCCGTTGAATTGAATCGGGCGGAACTCTGCTTGGGGGTAAGCCCACCAGGGGTATAAATAATCATTGGACCACTCAGGACCCCATTTTGAGAAGGAAAATTTGATCCACGTGGCGTTTGGGCCCACGGCCCAAAATAAGATGGCGTACGGTATGACGATCCTGGCGTACGCCAAGAATCTTTCTTGGCCCGGTCCAAATCCAAGCCCAGACCCGGCCCAACTGGTTCCCATGTCGTATAACTTCCAGAACACGAATGGGAACCGCCATTCTTCCGTTTCGAACTCCACATCTCTTCAAACTCTCCCAAATCTCCCAAAACTCTACATTCCTCCATTCTCCTTCCAAAACCCACCTACCCACGTTCATCCATGGCGGAAACCGGTGGCGGCAGTGGCGGGAACGGCGGCAATGGGGGTGATGACGATGGTGGCCGACCGAGGAACGAAACCGAGGCTCCGGTGCTTCGAATCGACGATCAACCAACGGCGGAAGTGTTATCGAGTGCCAGTGCAGCAATTCCAGACACCACTGGCGGCGGCGATGGCCATGCAACAGAGGTGGTCGACGGCGACGGGTGGCGTACGGTAGGGCCGACCGGCCGTACGCCAACTCTGGCTGAAACAGGGGGTCCACAGGTGCAAAGGATGGACTTCCGCAGCGGAGTAGAGGGTTTGGTGGTGACGGGCCCGGTAGGGGCCGGCGGCAGCGGTGGTGATGTTGGTGGTGGTGATGATCGGCCGGAGACGCCGAGGAGAGATCCGGCGAGGGGTAAGGGTGTTGTGGTGGAGGAGGACGCTCCCATTGGGGTACCCACAGGGTCAGCAGAGTTCAGACCAGCGGCGGTGTAACGCCCCGAATTTTGGGTACGTTAAGGAGGCATTTATTACATAATAAAAAGAGTTTATTACATCATAAATACTTCAAAAGGGTACATTCATTCAATCAAAGGAGAAACTAAGGCTCCTAACTACTGCTCTGCTTGCTCCTTCCTTCAGGTAGACTTCTCAGCTCCGAAGGCCTCCAAGGCATGCATCTCGCCCTGTTCATCTAAGAGGTCTGACACATTATACCGGCGTCACCACCAATATAATATGTCAGGGTCACCAAAAAGGCAACACCATGAGCTACGAAAGCTCAATAGAGTAACCCTACCCACTAACCCTTAACTTAACAACAGATCATTTATATAACAAACAGTAATGATGACACATCCACATTCGTTATCTAACGTTGGTGTCCAAGTTTTCTCGAAGTTCTTCCTACGTAACCCATCGTAGACCGGGTTGTTTTTACTACCTTTCTTTTCCAAAGTCTCCTTTTTAACTCACCCAATCTCGGTTCCGCCGCGTCGGGTTCCCGAGCATTCTCACAACGGTTCCGCCGCGCCGGGTTCCCGTTGGCACACAAAACTTGCATTGGCTCCTCTCCAAATCGAAGCTCAAGAAATTCTCTACAACTTTCGTGAAGAAAGTTAATCCTAGAAACTACTCTAAGTGGAGAAAAATGGTGATGAAGGAGAAGACAGTAAGCTGTCTGGAATGAAAATCCAGAATTTTTACTGAACTTCGGATGACAATATCTTTGTCATTTCTTAACCGATTGGGGTGATTCTTAAGCCTAACTTGAAGCTCTCGAAATGTTCTACAACTTTTCCGAAGGAAGTTGATTCTAAAAACTAATCTAAGAAGGAGAAAACTGGAGATTTTCAAAGGGACAGTAGGCTGCCCAGAAATGGTTTCTAGAGAGAAGGAAGAGCAAATGCTTGAGGTGTGTGTTGAAATGCTTGGTATGGCCTTCTATTTATAGGCAAAGCTTGGCTCTCTCTCCTCTTCTCAATGGCTGGCCCCCCTCTCTCTCTCTCCCTCTCTTTGACACTTGTCATGAATCTTGGAAGATCAAAGGCAAATCCAATGGCTAGGATTTGTTTCTTACAATACTTGGTGGGCAAGGAGAATATTGGTACAAGATTCTTGTTTAAACAAATGGGAATTGTACAATGAAGGACAATGGAGGTGGTTTCTTTGCTAGGAAGGAAGATACACCAAGGATATGAAGTACAAAGAAGATCAAGGATGGTACAACCAACTTTCCTTCTTCTTTCCTTCCTTCCTCTCTCTCTCTCTCTCTCTCTCTCTCTCCCCTCCCTAGCCGAACTCTCTCTCTCTCTCTCTCTCTCTCTCTCTCCTTTGCTTTCACATGGTACACATATATACATACATAAAATTGCAAGCAAACAAATAAACTAATGGTACTTTTGTACCAAGGATCAAAGTAGACTTTAAGGCCTAGGATTTGCCCAATAAACTAATAAATAGGCATATGGTACTTAGGGCATTATTTAAACCTTCCATGTACTTAAATAATATATACATGGTACCCTTGTCCTTAGGAAGATCAAAACCCCTTTAGAAAATAGTTTAAGGGTACCCTAGGAAATCTTGGTACTAAGTACCTTCCCATTAAAATATAGTTGTGCTTTCACACATGGTTTAAAAGAAAGACTTAATTAATAAATCCCCATGGTACTTTGAAAGACTAAGCTTTTATCCATTGGGTAAAACTTCCCCTAACTTCTATTATCCAATGGATAATAGTTATTAGGCAACTTTATATACTAAAATAATCCAAGAAGTACTTTAAAGTAATTAAAAGTCTATTTTTTTTTTTACTAATACTAGTAGACTTTAACCAAGTATGCTTTTAAGATAAACAATTGGGGTTTCTATTATCCAATGGATAATAGTTTTCCTAACAATCTTTGTCCAATGGACAAAGAATAAAACCAAAATAGTTAAAAGAAAAAGATTATTCAATACTTTGACTAGGGTTCAAAAGGTTCAAAAGATTCAACGAGGGCCAAAATGGTCCAATTGAGGTAACTAGATAGCTTCCTAGTTTAGTTCTCCCAACCAGATGGTTTAGAAGCTAACTAGGATTGCTAAATATGACTAAAGCGCAAGAAATGAATTTTAAGGGGCAAAAACGTAATTTTGACAAATTTTGGAAATTAAAAGCAATTACAATAAAATTCAAATATTTAACGAATTTTTTTTTAACGACCAAAAATCAGGGTCGTTACAGGCGGGGTCCTCGGCGCACGTTCCCATTACGCACGGGGACTTCGTGGAGTTTGTGACGGAGGAGGTGCTTGTCCGGCTGCTGCGCGAGAACCCAATGGTGGTTGAGGCCGTGATATCAGCCCGGGAGGAGAGACCGAGACAGATCGCGCAGGCTCAGGAGGAGGAGCGCTTGAGAGCTGAGGCCGAGAGGGCCAAGGCTGCGGAGGAGGCTTTTGTACAGGAGACAGAGGTAGCCGAGCGGGCCCAGGAGGAGGGTGGCCTAGCTTGTGAGCGGGCGGTGGCGCGGGCAGAGGCGATGCGGGCTGCAGGCCGCGCGACGTTTGAGGCAGGGGCCTATGTTCCCCCAGAGCCACACTTGTTCATACCGTCCGGGTTTGAGAGCTACATCCCACACCGCGATGATTACGACGCAGAGCTCGTGCTGAGAGACCCAGAGTGGCACTTGTCGGCGGACTGGGCGCAGGTATTCCATTGAACTTGCCTTTGATGTTCTTGTAGTCCTTTATTATTGCATCTGCACGTAGCCTGTATGAACCTTGATAGCATAGTGACACACGTATGCCTGATAGCTTGACTTGGTAGATGGAACTTTGGGTAGAAAACACTTGAACTCGACTGTAAACTTGCTAGCACCTTGATAAGAATCACGTGATAACGGACTTGAATCGACTGTAGGTTGCCTCGACTTGTCAATATTCCGGAACTTGAGTTCGACTGATAGAATGCCAATGCCTCTGATTCGACTGAGTGGAATACCTCATGTACATAAAATACCGTGCTTTTGAAATAACTTGTCTCGACTTCATGGTAGACGCGGACCTTGGATTAACCATAGAATGTTGGATGCACTTTTAATCCCGGCTTAATTGCCTTTACTTGTGGCTTCTTCTTGATTTTGACTGCTTGTTGTAGTATGCATGTTGATGAACTCTTGTCCATTTTGCTTTTTGTGGTGTGCAGAGGACGAGAGGTAGTACAAGAGGGCACGGAGGTCCTGCTAGTTCCCTGGAGCTGTACAGAGGGCTGCCCGAGCGGGTCAGGTCCTTGGTTGATGCTGCGGGGTTCAGGCCGTTCATTCTTACACAGACGGCTACACTTAGCGACCATGCCCTGCTCACGGCGCTGGCTGAGAGGTGGTGGGATGCCTCCAACACCTTCCACCTTCCGATAGGGGAGATGACTGTGACTCCGGCGGACTTTGCTGCTCTGACGGGTTTGAGGGTAGGAGGAGAGCCCATCCCATTCGACACGGGGATCCACAGAGATCCGGATGCACTACAGTGGTTCTTGGGCTTCGTGCCTGTGGGTATTTCAGAGACGTTCTCCCACGACCAGTTCCATTGGCATTTGAAGGACAGGGTCCCGCGCTCGGAGCAGGAAGAGGAGCAGATGGCGAGGGCCTACCTGTTGTACTTGTTCGGGGCTTCGTT
>WJXA01000054.1:0-29889 GCA_014282245.1 Rhododendron simsii | reverse complement strand
AGTACTACAGATCTACTGCAATGGTAATTAATATGAAATCACATTCTTGTACTGCATAAGCACCAGAGTAAATGTATCAGCTAGCAATAAAGGCTCTTACTGTTTTTTATTTTGAACTTGGCATCTTAAGAGAAATTTTGATGATGGAACTATTGCCATAAAAGAGATGATAACTGCTATGCCAGGAAATAACAGGATTTCCTATCTTTCCTTGTGCCTCCTGTATCTTGTATTGGGTATTCAATTGAATTAAATATTTGAACATGCGGTGTACAATTAAGAGTAAATACAAATAAAAACTCTTTTTCTTTGTGTGTCAATAATTTAATAGCTACTTCCCAATAAATTACGGAGTATGAAGCTAACTTTATTTATCAGGACACCTACTTTTGTCCCCGTTAATGGGATTTGTGATGAATAGATTGGGCACAAGGTGGCTGCCCACAACCACAGGTCCAATCTCAACATTAATAGGCTGAGTTGTCAATGCTGAATGATCGACCCGTGTTTCATTCACCAATTATAGCAACAAATATCCCCACAATCAGATTTGAAACTGATTAAACTCCTCATTCTACAAATCAGAAATTCAGCTGACGGAAAAAAATTAAAGTTTAAACCATCTTTCACCAAGGCAAAATACATAATAAAAACTCAACAAACACCAAGTTAAGACACGTGGAAAAAAAAGAATTAAGACTAATGGAGGAGCGTGTAGGTACAAATCAATAGTGACCATATGGGTGTTCTTTGTCCTTGGGAACCCTTGCAGCTTTAAATGACAACAAAGCAACGCCACTAAGAACCTGTAGGGCAAAAACAATAACACAATATGAAGAGTTGTCAAAGTTAAGATTATGAAGAATCTGTCATTTTTAAATGAACTCCACATTGAGGGAAGAAAAGATCCATGCAAAGAATTACATGTGAACTGGACAAGTTAACAAAAACTATGACTATGAAATAAAAAGAGATCACATACATGTTTTCTGAATTCTAGTATGGAAGACCCAATACCGTAGTAGACAGAAAGGCACCAACCTGTATTGGTTCGCCACCCATGACAGAATTTGACACTTGGATCCTATAATCTTTGTGATAGTTAAAGAAAAAGAACCTCACATTTTTCCTCTTGTGCATCTTACCCAGGTACAACTTACATAGTTTATAACAACCTACACTGATGAATATTATGCGATATACAGCAATATCCCAATATTCGTATATTCTAGTTGAGAAGGCCTGACACATGGATGGATCCGCATCTTAATAGGAGTGGGGATTGAAGTATCTTTGTAGTTGTATTGTACAGGAGTATGCATTAACTGATGGTACCTTGATTAGTGAGCAGTAGAAGTTTGTTAGGAGGTTGTTAGTGAGGGAAATGTTGTATAAAGTAGGGGTGGTGAATTGCAGTCGTTTTCCTTACTTGTATTCCATTTACTTTGGTGGGATTCCACCCTCGTTGGTAACATTTCCATTTCCTTGCTCAAGAGTTTTCACATCTGCACACGATTAGGGGTGATAGGAGCCACACGGAGCGAGCGAGTAGTTTTTTTTTGTCAATCGGGTGGAGAGATCAATTACATTATGTATAAAGTACAAAGTATAAACCATGGGACACTACATCCATTGTGTGGGAGTCCACGAGATAACTAAGCTCGACAACTGAACCAACAAAATAAATAAGCCCGTCAAAGGGACAACAATCACTATAAATCCAACTCAACTACAAGCCCCATTAAGGGCTGGAGAAATAACCCCAACAAATACAAAGGAAGGAATACCCACATGCAAGTGGAAAGCCACGAACTCGTGACCTCCTAGAGAGATACGAGTAGCTAGTCCCTATTGTATGCGAAAACTGACTAAGCTAGTCCTGGCCATAAGCTAGTCCCTATTGATATGTTTGGCTTGAAAACTTAACGACCTTTAAATATATGTTCAAGCTTACCGTGTTCACAAGACGAGAGCCGATCTAGAGTACTTTACCTTGACAACTCTATTTATTGTAGGGCGGGAAAAAAAATTAAAAATAAATCCCTGCGAACAGTGTTGAATGATGGCAGCAAATTTTGATGAATTTGAGAAAGATACGTCTACATGATGGCAACAAGCAACATCCAGATTCAACAAATATCGAGGATATGTCCAGGAAACACAATAAAATGGAAAAAGCATAAATTGAACGAAGAAAAATGAACCATAAACACAATAACGAAGACGAAAAAGAATAAGAATAAGAATATGAGAATAGATTAATCTATCCATAGCTCTTAAGCATAACAAGGAGATTACGCGGCAAGCGTTATGTTACCACATCGGAGGCAGAATGAGCGGCGTCGGCAATAATCGCAGTGCTGCCGGTAAGATAACCAGTCAAAGCCTTCCCGGCCGCCAAGCCGAAGTCGGCGGCGAGTCCCAGCCGGAATATGTTCTCGGCCTCCTTGCTGGATTCATCGCGGCGGTGGTGGTGAGAGTGACCGACATGCCACCTCTTCGGAATCTTGTAGTTAGGGCTGTGTGTGGGGTCGAAGGGGTAGTGATCGTAGAATTGGGAAGAACCGAGGGCCTGAATGATGCGGTTGTGAGTGTGGAGATGGAAGTTCTTGTTGCTGCCATGGGTGTGGAATCTGGAGAGGAGAGTTTTGTAAATGGGATTTAGGTTTTGGAATTTGAAGAAATTCATTCTTTAGTTTAGAGGATTGAGATCGCTGCAAAACTCTGATCGTGTCCGTTTAACTCTTGCGAATTTCTGCATCGCCTTCTACAGGGCTTGGTTGTGTGCAGAAGGGAGGAGGAAAAATCTTCTGCGTGTGTAGGCACGCGCCCAATAATTTCTCAATTTTGTTGTTTAAAAAAATCGGGTGCGGCTCTCTTGGAAAAACGTCGCGAGACGCTTCAATTCAGAGTCGCCATTCGGGTATTAGCGGTGAATTACCCAAGGAATTGAACTCGAAAACGCTTGCTACGTTTGTTTGATTTTGAAAAGGCTTAAACTGGTCCGTCGTCGCCTCCGATATCTGAGATTCGGGAGCCAGGTTACGAGAGGGAAAGGGTTTTATGGCACCCCTCTCGCCCAATCCAGAGATCGGTCTTTACTCAGGCATTTTTGTAAAATATTTGCATTTTTCTCTCATTGATCATTTTTTAGCCAGTTAGGGCGGGGGACAGTTAATGGGATTAAGACTGTAACATATTGCAATTCTGTGATAAAATATTTACGGATGACGATTTACTTGAATCAATAAATGAATAGATTGAGAACAAGCACTGAGATCAGCTTGAACAAAATGGGGTATGCTGCCTTTCAGAGATGTGAGCAGGTAACATGTCGGTATGCACTAGCCAAGCCATTGCATACCGTCATGACCTGCGCACGCCACCTGAAGACTGGCGTACTCCACTCTTTTGCATTCACAGTCTTTGTTTGCAACCTTCTGGGCTCTGAAATGGATCAGTGCACACCGGACAGGACAAACCACGCAGTTTATAATGCAACCATATTTACAGGATACAAACATAAGAATGGTTTGAAGCCATGAAATCAGACAAGAAACCCCATAAACAGAGTGGGGAGATAACAAGAGGTCAGGATTGAGCTATGATGCAAGGGCCAGCCACTGGACCTTGATATAACTGCCGTACGCCGTTCGTGAGAAGCCGTACGCCAGTTGTATCTTTTGTCCAGTGCTTGGCTTTACATCTTCTGGGCTTCTGAAATATGACCAAAAAGAACCCAGAGGCCTTTTAAAGCAAATGAAAGCAAATATTGAAAGCTACAGCTAAGCAGTTCTAGGATACGGAAAGCAGTAAATTGGTTCTTAACATGCCATAAGGTGACGGAAGTGTAACGCCCCGCTATTTTCTCAAAATAAACTCCAAAATACACTATATTTCAAATACTTCTAGGCCCCTATTTTCTCTATAAATAAATTACATTATCAAAATAAACTTAAACCGCCTTCTAAATAATCTTTTAAATGATCCAAAATTATCAACTCTTCCAAGACCTTTCCAAGTTAATCCTTATACGCTCCGATTCAATTTCTACCAATTCGGCTCCACACCTGAAAAAGAAATTATCCGGGAAGTATACAATACAACAGAATAACAAAGCTCATAAGTGGAATCAATAAACGATAATCGACCATCAAGTCGAAGCAACAATCACAAAGGACTCTATACCATGTCATTCTCAGTACATGACCATTGACACTCCCCCCCCCCCCCCCCCCCTCCAATACCTTCCTCACCGAGTCAATCTCGACCCATTCTGGCTATTGGATAGACTATTGGTGCATGAGTTCACACTCGATTCCCGTACTAAACAATTCCATAATACTTATTCAACAATATCATATTCGATACCAATTATTCCACTTTCCAATGATATCCACAATATTGAACAAAGATCACGAGATAATCAAAAGAAGTACAAAGATAAGATTGAATAAAGGATTCCAGAAATAGGAAACATATCGTGTACTCCCCAAATTACCTCAAAATATGTTGTGAACCGAGTACTACTACTCCACACTAGTTGAATTCGATCTATCGTAAAACACCCCGGCTTCTCTCCTATTTTCTCTTCTCTCTTTTGCTGACTACTCTTTCTCACTTTTTTTTTTCTCTCTATAAAAACTCAATCAAAGAAAACAAGAAGTGAGAAAGTGAGGTGTGGTGTGCATGGGTGTGGGGCTTGCCTATTTATACTAGTTGGAAGAAGGATCTAGATCACAATGTTAGATAATCATATCATATCTAAACATAATCTAACAAAATCTAATAATATCTAACAAAATCTTATAATATCCAAACAAAATCTTATAACATCTAATAATATCTAATAAAATCCAAATAAATCTTAATGTATCTAAGTATATCTTAGGATATCCAATCATATCTTATCCTAATCTTATCCTAATCCAATGTAATCTTATCCTAGATTCTTAGGATTATGAAGTAAGGTTAGGGTTTCCTAGAAAGTCTAGGTTTAGATTTATCAATCAAAAATACTTTAATAAATTATTTAACTTTATTTTAAAAAAATATTGGCCCGAGATTCGGGTCATTACAGGAAGCAAATATAAGAAAAAGACAAACGACCCATAATCTCCACACCAGCAATGCACGTACCGCCATAACTGGCGTACGGCTCGCCTTTACTAGCGTGCGCCACGTTTCGTGTCACTTGATTGTTTTATTTTTCCAATTTGAGGCCAGGACTAGTATTGATTACTAGCCTGGACCTTTCTGGTTCCCCTCAGGGATCGAAAACAGAAGTCACCCAAAGGTGGTATACCTTTGGTGTAAGGATGAGAGATGGTTTGAGCTTCGGGGTTGAAGATAGAGGTTGGATGGTAACTGAATGGCAGTATGGGTGTTGGGTGGTTCTCTGCTTCTTGCTCTTTCACCTTTAATGGAGGAGGAGAGATAGAGAGTAAGAGAGGAGAGAGAGGGATTGGAGACTTGAATGTGGTTAACCCCTTGCAAATGAATGCAAAGGGGTATTTATAGAGGGGAGAATGGACTGAGAAGAAACCTTAATCAGTTGGGTTAGAGCTGGTTTGGTTAAGGGGTGAGCCTAAATGCATGAGACGAGGTGATGGGGGATGTAGGAGAGAGGGGGGAACGTCCCTGCAGAATATAATCATCAGGGGATTGTTCCCCTGTACTAGAGCGGTTACAAAGTCTCGAGCACGTGATAGGAAAGTGGTGATTTGACTTGCTTTGACCAGCGTGCGCCAGAGTTGGACCTGCGTGCGCCAGTCAAACTGAGTCAACGGTTAATGACCGACACGTGGCAGTTCACTGGCGCACGCCGAGAGAACACTGGCGTAAGCCGGGAGGGTTTCGCTGGGGCCATCTGCCTCTGGTTTGAAGGGTTTGAAATTGGTATTTGAAAGGTTTTGGATGAGGAATGCCTAAAGCTCAAAGCTCAAAACCTGTCATCGACTTTTAGAATGTTCTCGACCTTTAATCATCATTAGGGCAACAAAAGACCGTAAATATGCTAATCTGGACAGTCCAGGGTAGGGTGTCTACAGCGTGGCAGTCCTTCGAACACTTTGTCTGTTTGAACAATTGAACCTGAAAAATTTCTCGAAGAAGGGAAGTGTGCGAAATTTTTACACAGTAATTCTCAATATCAGTTTCTCTCGAGCCAAACAAGGAACATAGATTTGGAAGAGTAATTTTTCACTCTCTTTTTGTATATCCAATTATCCATACACCTTTTTTTTTTTAATATAGTATTGAAATTGTATGAAATCTTTTTTTTTTAAGACAAAAAAATAAAGTGTGGATGTAAAAGAAAAGGGTGCGAAAATTAATTTCCTAAATTTTTATAGATTTTCCTTTCTTTTTCTTTTCGTTTGCATATGTTTTAAACCAAGGTTATCAAAACCCGTTTGGTATCGGCTGGTACGTGTCGTTTTTTACAGAATCTGGTACCCTATACCTTTAATTCCATTCCGACTCAAATACCGGCCGGTACCGCCCAATATCGAACGGTACCGGAAATACTAGTCAGTACCGGCTAATACCGGACTACTTTATTTTTTTTTTTTAAAGTACCGAACAATACTAAACGATACTGGACAAATACCGGAATATTTATTATTATTATTTTTGTTTTAAAAAGTGTTTATTATACTATAAATTCTTTTAGGTAGAAAAATAACACTAATAGCGATCAATCCGAAAATGGTACCCGGTATCTCACCGGTACCGATACATACCGTACTAGTAAGAAAATCAGTACTCTAGTCGGTACAGTATTTAGAACCTTGTTTTAAACACACCTGCCAATTTTCAATGAGTTTAGAGCCAAAAGGAAAACAATAATTATATAACCATACACATTCATACAAACATTTTACACACACTCACATCTTTTAGTGGTGCAGTGTCTGTGAGCCGCAATGTGATTGTGAATGAGTTTGTGATTATAGAATGATTGAAGGAAAAACTCTTCAACCACAAAATCATTTACACAACACATATGTACAAACACTCCAAATGTGTTTATGGTTCTAGCATTTTTGTTAGCCAAAATTACGGGTGCATACGATTGTGATTGGTGCAGTTCTCCTAAAATTCAGTAATCAGACCATTTTACACCATTTTTAATACTTTGTTGAGTTCGTCTAATCGTCTGAGTATTAGTTTGTGGTGTTGTTTTTTTTGCTAGCATTTAATCCCCTTTTTTAAATTGTTAAGAAAATATGCGTTGCCTATATTCGGGAAAAAAGACATAATCGTCTCTCTTTTTTTCTCATTTTGCATCAGTTAGATAAAATCAGTTCTCATTTTGCATCAATTAGATAATTAGTTTGATTTTATCAAAAATATTTTTAATAAATTTCATCATGTAAGTGTTGTTAAACTTGTATCAGTACATATTACTTATTTCTTTTGTAACATCAAAGAATAAGTTTTCATATCATTAAAAATGTTACAAAATAGAAACCCTATAGTTATACACGAGGGAACATCATGTACAAAAGTAGCACTTCACTTATCACTATATCTCACCTCACTTATTGATTTTCCAAATATAAAATGAGAAAAATTTTAAAATCGGCCCAATGAGCTGACAATAGCAAGACCGATAAAATAATACTAACATAAGCTTAAAAGTCAAAACTTTTACAACTCTAATACAGTTTTTATAGGTATCAATTCAATTTAGAGCTAATATGAAGGATACCCGACTTTATTTTGTAGCATTTTTTATTTTTTTATCCAAAAAAAGGTGGGATAGAGCGACCAATGTAGTAGCTTATTTGGGCGTGACCACTGGAGCTTCGTACGGTTAAAAAAAACAAAATTGGTGGAAGCATTTTTCAATTGTGGGTTGTCAAAAGCGACCGGAGATGGTAGCGATGATGACGTGGCAGAAACAACCTAATAAGCAAGAAAGTCATTTTTGTCCACAATAATACTCCCAAATACTAATACTTTCTCAAAATTAAAGTCCACTTTAGCTTATAGAATTGTTAAAATTGTGACCTCCTCAATAAAATTACTCCTTTGGTGATGTTAGCCAATAAAAAAGTCTCCACCCAAGACCAATCGATGAGCAGCTTGAAAAAGTTACCAATCGAAGAGCAGCTTGAAAAAGTTAAATTATACAATACTCGGGAGTACGGTCACGTGATATTTCGAACCACTTTATAGTCACGCATATTTGTAGAATTTATCACTAAGTATATGAACTTCACATGAGCGTGCAGTTATAAACTAGTTCGGAATACCACGTGGCAGTACTTTCGGTTCATATTGGTACAATTCATGACATCATATTTACCTCCAGATTCACCAGATGTCATGGATCCTATTTTTTTGTTTAAAAAAAAAAGAAAAAAGAGGACCAATAGAAGAATTTCCAAACATTTCTTGGAGTACAGATTTTTGTCACACGTCAGCAGAAAAGAAAACAACCAACGCCTCGTGTTAAAACCAAAAACCAAATAAATTTTTCCTGATTTCTGTTGAAATTCATTCCCCGCCACTCCCATCTTTCCAGGTTTAGGGCTTCGATGCGGCCCTAACGATCTCAGCTCTTCCGCATGCTTTCACCAACCACGGATTGATCATCGACTTCAATCGGATTCTTTCGAATCCGTTTCAAGGCGCCGGTAATCTTATAATCCCAAGATTGATTCATATGGTTTAACCACTGTTTCAGGTTATTCTCCCGTAATCAATCTAAATAATTTATTCTCGTAGTTTAAACCCCAATCGTACTGCTCGATATTGTCTTCCATGTCGTCAGAGATATCTCTATGCTGATATTTCAATATAGTTTTTTGATATTGTTGTAGTTATCCTTGTCAGTCGCATGCGGATTAAATTTGGGTTCATGGTTCATTCTCATGTGTTCTGGGGCTTTGGTGTTAGATTTCGTTACGCACCTGTATTTTTTTTTCATTGATGGTAATTGATATTTTGGTTGATGGTCGTTCAATTGGACTGGTATAGCTTTAGACTCGTGTGGGGGGGTATTTATGAAAGTTTTTATACGTGTTTTCCAGTGCAGTAAGTTATTAAACCTGAAAATATGTTGAAATGAGAATTGAGTTTTGTCTGTTTGGGACGGTGTGAGTTTGGGTTTGACGCTAGTAGAGATGTTTGCGTTGTAAAGATGGCGAAAGAGGCTTTACTAGAGCAACTCCACCAGTGGTGCCAAAATGGCATTGCTACAATGTAAAAAAGTAAAAAAAAAGAAGGCAGAGTTTCAGCACAATCTCAAGTCGAGATCATTAAATTAAATTCACTGCAAATCAATTGGCTTGCATTAAGTGGGAGGAATGACAATGCCGTCTTTGGTGCCAAATGTGGCACGAAAATTGCCATATCTTGGCATCAACAAATGGCAGTGAGTGGACTTGGATTTTGCCAAAAAATATGTCAAATTATGGAAATAGCAAGACAAATAGCTCTGGGTGGACTTGCTCTTAGTCGTTTTATATTGGTCATTGGTGACAGTTGTATTTGTGCTTGCAATATGTGGTTGGGAGTGGACATAGTTTGGTGAAGAACTAGATAGACATCGATGTGCTCTTTACCGCATTTTCCGTGTATCACAGGATGAAATAAGGGACAACAAAATATATAAATGTGTTGTTGTTTGGGCATATTACGGAGGACCTCTTACCATGTTTTCATATAGATATTCCGCATAGTTTGATGGGATTGTGATGCATCCATTTATTTTATTTGACAGATAGCTTGAGTAATTGGTGCTAATATGACGTTGAACCAACGCAAGATTATTGAGTTGGAGGAAGGTTGGGATTTCATGCAAAATGGCATCACAAAGTTGAAGAGAATTTTAGAAGGGCTGCCCGAGCCACAGTTCAGCTCCGAAGAGTACATGATGCTCTACACGTATCCCTTATCAGCAATTTAATGTTTTGACCTTACATTTTTTCTTACCAAGGAAAAGGAAAAGAAAATGAAAAAGAATGAAATGACTACCAAGAAAGAATTCGAGTGCAAGGGAAATTAATTATCTATTTGTTGTCTGCATTGGGTTATTTCTCCTTAACTTTTATTGCAGTACTATTTACAACATGTGCACCCAAAAGCCACCTAATGATTACTCTCAACAGCTATACGAGAAGTATAAAGAGGCTTTTGAAGAATACATCAGTTCATCGGTGAGGAAATTTGTGGATTATTGCATGTTTTGCTCATGTGAAGGTTACTTGTGGAAATTGTTAAGCGTTTGTTTCCAGGATGGATGTTAAAGCATTTGTGTCTGACACATTTAGTGCTAGAATAAGTTCTCTTCACTCAGATGATGCAACACTCAGATGCAGTCCTGTAGTGGTGTATTTAGGGTGCTCCTGTCTGTTCCAGTTCGACAAATCTCAAAATTGTAAACTACTGCTGGAGTTCGTTTGCTCTTTCCTTTATGGAGCCACTATTCTTTTAAAGGACATCTGTATGCTGTTGCATTTAGGAGGTTAAAGGTTAACTGTGGTTGTTTACTTGTCCGGCCTCCGGATATCCCCCTTCTGAAAACAACCCCTGTACACTTTTTTTTCCTTTTAGGATTTCTGCACCTTTCATCTGATTTTTTTTTTTTTCCTTCTTTCTATACAGGTCTATAGATTAGTGCTGAATTCTTTTTCTTTGCAGTATTACTTGACTTTCATCCCACCCTTCACTTTCATCCCACCCTGGCAAAAATGAAAAAGTTTGCGGACGAAGTCATGAATCTACTTGATTCTCTGCAGTTCTTTGTCCTTTTTCGTGTATTTCATTTGTTATTCAAACTTGTTTGTACTTTATTTCGTTTGTTAGGTGTTACCGTCCTTGAGGGAGAAACACGATGAGTTTATGCTGAGGGAGCTCGTGAAAAGATGGCCAAATCATAAAGTCATGGTCAGGTGGCTTTCACGTTTTTTCCATTATCTCGATCGCTACTTTATTGCGAGGAGGTCACTTCCTGCACTCAATGAAGTTGGGCTCACTTGCTTCCGTGACCTGGTTTGTTATGAGTTGATATTTATGTTATAGTTTCTTATGTTGTGAATTGTAAATCTGTGACTGCAGTGGCTACATTCAGTTGAAGCTGTCGTTACTGCCTTAATGCTGCTTTCCTGGTGATACACTAGATTCATTCTTGGCTTAAATGGCAATTTTATGAATTTCAGGTTTACCAAGAGTTGAAGGGTAAAGTCCGAGATGCTGTCATTGCACTTGTAAGTTTATTGCTTCAAGCAAGCATAGTTCTTTCCCTTGTAAGACATTGAGGTATTTAAATGCTTCTGGACCAGATTGACCAAGAACGTGAAGGTGAACAAATCGACCGAGCTTTATTGAAGAATGTTCTGGATTTATTTGTTGAAATCGGAATGGGACAAATGGTGGATTATGAAAACGACTTTGAGGATGACATGCTTAAGGATTCTGCCTCTTATTATTCTCGGAAAGCGTCAAATTGGATTGTTGAAGATTCTTGTCCTGATTATATGTTGAAGGTAAAAAAGATCTTTCTAGTGCAATAGTTCAGTATGCAATTTTATGATGATCAACGCGGATGGAATCTGATACCCTATGGAAACAATAGGCTGAACAATGCTTGAGAAAGGAGAGGGATAGAGTGTCCCATTATCTGCACTCAAGCAGTGAGCAAAAGCTAGTGGAGGTTAGATTTCTAAACTTTTAATTGCTACATGGTAGATGTTCATGCCACGGTGATCATTCACTGCCTTCATGTGAGCATGGATTTTGTTCAGACAATATGTGTAATTTGGCTCTGACTAGAAAAGATATGGATAATATTGGTACTTTGGTACATTTGATTGTGGTTTAAGCTTGCATATGATGATGTTTTGGTATAAATGCCTATTATGTTCATTGCTCCATAAACTATTGAACTCCATATTGAGTGTCTCCTTTCTTCTCATGTTCAACGTCAATCAAAATTGCTTCTACTTGATTTTGAATTTTAACTGCATCAATAAATATGTTGAATGATTGAATCAGACTTTTTGATTCAGAAAGAGCAAGGGTCTGTTAATTGATATCAACATAATTTCCCTTTAGCTTTCAAAGGAAAACTTAACTGTTGCAATATTCTGTTTCGGGAACTATTTGTAATGGATATCTTAGTCAACAGTTCCACCCATGCCCTTGTCTCTTTCTTTCTTTGAGTTCGTGTTGTCGATATTTTGGATCATTTGTTAATGGTTGATTCAAGATCTTCCTCTTTGCAGAAAGTGCAAAATGAATTGTTGGTGGTATACGGCACCCAACTGCTTGAGAAGGAGCATTCTGGATGCCGTGTTTTGCTTAGAGATGACAAGGTATTATTTTGAGTAGCATTATTTCGTTTTTTAGCAAAGTTAAGCAAAACTGCTTTGAATAAAGCTATATGAGGCTAGTGACATGTCCAGGTGGAGGACCTCTCTCGGATGTATAGGCTATTCCATAAAATTCCTAAAGGTTTGGAACCAATTGCTAATATATTTAAGCAGGTATGCCTTTAATTTTTTCTTTTTCTCTTTAATTTCATTTTTAGCATTATTTGTGGAGCAAAAGGAACCCTAGGCTGTTATCTTCATCTTTTTTCCTGACACTGGGTGTGGGATTCCTGATGCAGCATATCACTGCTGAAGGTACAGCCTTGGTCCAACAGGCTGAAGATGCGGCAGGTAACAAGGTCAGTATCTGGTATTTCCGAGAGTAAGATGTCATTTTTTAAAGTGCGTCATATGAAGGAAATGTTTCTGTTAGATACAAGTTGGTAAACGTCCTTTGGACTTGGTCCTCTTATACTGGTTGACAGAAGTCGCAGAACTATTATGTTCACCTTGCGTTGATAGTAAGATTGAGGACCAACTCCCAAAGAACTCCCAAAGAACTAGCAAGCTTTAAGAGGTGTTGATGATTTGATTGAGGTTATAAACTCATGATACCCTTTATAGTTTCGTAAATAGGCGTAATTTTTGTAAGTTAGTTAAATTGAAAGGAACCTTGTAATCTTGAGCTGGCTTCTAGTGACCAACATGTCACCTAAGTGCCGACGTGCCGTTATTGTGACTCCATGTAAGGCCAAAATATGATGGAGAAGAAGAGTTACACAATCCTTGTGGTACAATCAAGACTGAGGACGGGCACAGTTGAGTGTGGTGCCACTGCTTTCAGATTTTGGTCGATTTCTTTTCTTCTATTTCCTTGCCTCTTAGGGCTCCATTTTGAGCCCCATAGCTCATGAAATTCAGGCGTTGCTTTGTAAGAATTGCATAAATGAGACTGAGAATATGAATTTTTGTCTAGCTTTAGCCTTGATCCAGGTGTTACTAGGAACCGCTTTCTTTGTGGTTGATGGAACTTTTAATCTATGATATCAGCTTCTTCTCCATTACTTCGGCCTCCATTTCCATTCTCACATTTCTCTCTTGCATTTTCCTCATCTCTTATTGCTTATTGGTCTTGCACATTTGCAGTGTGTTATCCCATGTGGTGGATTTAAGTGTTACTTTAGCTTTTGCTGTATTCATTTTTGTGGCTTGGTGGTTTAATTGTATTTATGTGGACCATTTGAGTAAACGGGATGAAATCTTACCTCCCCCTCCCTCCCAACCCCCAAAACAAAAAGAACGTAGAGAAAGGTACAAAAAAAGAAAGGTAGATGTTAGAAGTAGCTAGTGAATAATGCCTTCTATTCTTAAGGGCTGCTCCTATGGGTTGTATGTTCAAGTGCTAACAAGTATTCCTCCACAGGCAGAGAGTGCAGTTGGTTCGCTGGAGCAGGTAATTCTTGAACAGGATGCACATTTAGAATCTAAGGGAATTGCCATTAGGAAACATAGAAACTGATTTGATTCTCTCTTATTCAGGTGTTTGTTAGAAAAGTTATTGAGCTACATGACAAGTACATGGCATATGTGAATGACTGTTTCGCAAACCACTCTCTCTTTCACAAGGTTTGTGTTGGGGATACTTTTTTTGGGTTTTTTCTCTTTTCCCTCCTAAAGTCCATCTTTTGGTTCTTGCCTAGGCCCTTAAAGAGGCTTTTGAGGTATTCTGCAACAAAAATGTTTCTGGATGCTCAAGTGCAGAGCTGCTGGCTTTATTTTGTGATAATATCCTTAAGAAGGGTGGGGTGGAAAAATTGAGCGACGAAGCTATTGAGGACACATTGGATAAGGTAGCTTCCTTAAAATTTTTTTATCACGCTATATTTCACTTTGTTGAATCTATTCACTTAACATGGTATTCTTTAACCTGAGCCTTCTATTTCTGCAGGTTGTGAAGTTGCTTGCTTACATCAGTGATAAAGACCTTTTTGCTGAATTCTACAGGTAGGCTGTTTGCTTTCTTTGCATGTTTCAACTTCGTCAAGAATAGGGATTTTATTCTTTTTCCCTTCCCTTCTTCCTTTGTTGAGGAGACGGTTTAGTACCTAATTCATCTTTAACTGGTGACAGGAAAAAGCTTTCTCGACGTCTTCTTTTTGACAAGAGTGCTAACGACGATCATGAGAGACTTATCTTGACAAAGCTGAAGCAGCAATGTGGTGGGCAGTTCACGTCAAAGATGGAGGGAATGGTGAGCTGATTAGGATTGTTGGGCTACAATGTCATTCTTTTGGCCCTTTCTAATCTTTCAACGCAACAAATAGAGCATTGGTTAACATTTCATGGTTTTGTCTTCCAGGTCACTGATTTGACATTGGCAAAAGAAAATCAGAACCATTTTGAGGAGTATCTTGGCAATAACCCTAATGCAAATCCAGGGATTGATTTGACTGTTACTGTCCTTACTACCGGATTCTGGCCAAGTTATAAATCCTCTGATCTAAGTCTCCCTGTAGAGATGGTAGGATTTACTGGTGTTTTTCTTTTTTTTTTTTGTTGATCAGCAAAAAAGATTTACTGGTGTTTTTCATGAAGCCAGATTTTTTTTGATCACACGAGTGTCAAACTCTTTTTTTGCTGATAGTTTTGTTTTCCAGCTAGGAAAGATATGTTTATCTAACCCCTAACTTCCTCCTCCAGGTTAAGTGTGTTGAGGTTTTCAAGGAATTTTATCAAACAAAAACAAAACATAGAAGGCTTTCCTGGATTTACTCATTAGGTACCTGCAACATAAACGGCAAGTTTGAGCAAAAAACTATAGAGCTGATTGTGGGAACTTATCAGGTAATTCCTATTTTGAGACTGTGCTCCAACTTGTATAATGCCGGGATTTGATTTTTCCTTTGCCCTTTACATGGTTTTCAGGCAGCGGCTCTTCTTCTGTTCAATGCCTCAGATAGATTGAGTTATTCCGATATCAAGACCCAGTTAAATTTGGCGGATGATGATTTAGTTAGATTGCTCCAGTCTCTGTCATGTGCCAAGTACAAAATTCTTACTAAGGAACCAAACTCTAGAACGGTCACTCCTACTGATTATTTTGAGTTCAATCCTAAGTTTACTGACAGAATGCGGAGGATCAGGGTTAGATCAATCTCACTCTCTCTCTCTCATTTGTACTGTTAGTGGAATTATTTTGGAGGATTCTAACCGTTCTATTGTCCATCAGATTCCTCTCCCACCTGTGGATGAAAGGAAGAGGGTTGTTGAAGATGTTGACAAGGATAGACGTTATGCTATTGATGCCTCAATTGTGCGCATAATGAAGAGTCGCAAAGTCTTGTGTCATCAACAACTAGTCATGGAATGCGTTGAGCAGTTAAGCCGCATGTTCAAGGTAAAGTAGCATCTATAAAAATGTTTAGTATTATTAGCCACTTAGTGAACTTCTAAATGGGTAGGATGGGAAACTCTTTAAACGAGAAATATGGGATATGAGTGAGTTGCTAATCATTACGTTCTTTTCTATATAATTCTGGTCCAAGATATTCACGTTATGGGCAAAATATTGTGCTTGTGCAGCCTGATTTTAAAGCAATCAAGAAGCGGATTGAAGATCTGATTACACGGGACTACTTGGAAAGAGACAAAGATAACCCAAACTTATTCCGTTACTTGGCCTAGTTCCACGAATTGGTCGACAACCGTGCTATAACCGGGCTGCTGTCAGAAAGCGAGTGATTGAATATATAGTGGACTTGTATTACGAATTGCCATTCCCATTAGCTAGCTGCTTCCATTGGTTATAATCTGCAGTTAAGAAAAAGGGTAATTCCTTTTTGCCTCTCCCCTTTTGCTTGGTGTCCTCTTCAATATTGTTAGTTCTGTGCAGTTCATGTGACCGCTTTTTTCTTGGTATTAGGAGGAATTGTATTACTCATTCTCTCCTTTCTGGGGAAAGAAATACAGTAGTGCCTTTTGCTTCGCAAAGAGAGAAACAACAAAGGATTCCAGGAGTTAGAAATTTGGCAGTTTCTTAAGCATTCCGTTTTTTCGTATATCGAGCATGCTTTAGCATCTGCCATGTAAAGCGACTGCGGTGAACTCAGAACATCTTATTTGGTTCAGTGTTTCGGACACCCAAGACCAAAACCAATCATTTTTTGGAACTGAACCAAATATACCCGACTATACGCGGGTTGGATCAGGGGTTCCACTTATGACTATTCCAATCATCCTTTGGAACTTATGACTATTCCAATCATCCTTTGGAACTGAACCAAATATACCTATACTCGGGTTGGATCAGGGGTTCCACTTATTACGTACTATTAAGTATTAACACCTGTGTACATGATTTTTGGGGAATCTAAAATTTCAAACAAACAACAGCAATTTGGCTTCTGGAAATTTTCAAAATGAAATTCGGGTTTAAGGGGATGGAGAGGATTATTTTCAACAGCACTTTGGATACCTCTCTCTTGCAGTCTCAAAGGGATAAGGTAATGGCCGAAGGCAAAACCCAACAAATTACCCAGACAAACTACAAACTGATGTCTAAACAAAACACGAATGCGCCAATGAAATTCCAAATGCTACAGATCTGGCTCGCTCAATCAAGCCATCAGGAGTTGTCCCTGTCCCATGGCATAGCATCATGGTACAACATTTTTTTTCACCGACATGATTGTGGAGCAACACTACTTGAAAGAGTCATCCAAAATGTATATTCACACTCCTTTTTTTTTGGTTATCCACACTTCATTTTTATTTTTTTTAGTGTGTAAGTGTATTTAATTCTTTTGCTAAAAGACAAAAAGGAAGTCTGGATAACAACAAAAAAAGAGTGTGAATATCAATTCCCTTTCTTGTAATCTATAATGTTTTAGGTGATTTTCTAAATTTTATTTAATAAGATTAATTGAGATTTATCAAACCAAATTCATATTGTATGTACAAAAGTATTACCACATGAAAAATATCCAATTTTCTATCCAGTTAGGATAAAATGAGGGACTTGACAAAAAATGTGGACGGAGGGAGTAGTTAAAAATATTATGGGCGTGTTTGCGATATTTGAGGATACAGAGTTTAAATTCTAACTTCAGATTCTGCTACGAATTCTCGATTTTAGTAAAAGCAGATGGACCTTTAAAAATTTGAGAATCTGTTATTTAGAACTTTTAGTAAAAACACTACAAATTGATTTTGCAAAATTAAAATTTCAAAATCTGCAAAAAAAAAATTTTGTATCACCCGCTATAGACAATGGACTGAAAAGCAGAAATCGATCTAGAGCGGAGACAAGCACCCAATCGCAGCTCAATGGGAAAGGTGCACGTGATCAAGAGGTTGTCCACTACGGTGGGTCCAATTAGAATCCCACCAAAAAGGAAAAAGAAGGAATTGGTTTTCATTTTCCGCTCCGCTATGGGAATTAAGTATTTTTTTGTTGAATTAGTATTTATTTTTTAAATTAAAAATGATGTATTATGAAAAAATAACATGTCTTATAAAATAAGAAATAAATACTTAAAAAATAAGAAACGTAACTAAACCGGGTACAAGTCTTGGTTAGCAATTCTATTTTCAAGTTGTTCGACAAAATCTCAAAATTTTAGTTAGATTATGGCTGAAGGAAGTCATGCCTTGTATCTGCTCATGAAAAGATGGGCAAATCATAAAGATATAATGGTCATGTTGCTTTCCAAAATTTTCCGTTACCTTGATGGCTACTTTGTTTCCGATCGAGGAGGGTTCTTCCTGCATGCTCTCAATGCAGTCGGGCTCGATTACTTGCTTCCGTGACCTGGTTTGTCAGGAGTTGATATTATGCTAGCTATAGGTTCTTAATTAATTATGTTGGTGTACTGATTTGTAAATCTGCGAGACTATATATAGTGGGGCTACGTACAGTTACAGACATTCTTGGCATAAATGGCAATTTTCTGAATTTCAGGTTTTTACCGATCGAGAGTTGAAGAAGGGTGAAGTTTGAGATGCATGCTGTCATCGATCATGCTGGTAGTCTTTTTTGAGCCAGGAAACTTTGCTGAGATTTTGGAGGATATCAAAGCCTAACAATAAATCTGTTCCTGGGAGATCAGGACCATAAACCTGGGTGTTTTATGGTGTATCCAGGGAAGAGTTGGATGGTAATAGTCTTACTGATCAGAGTGATGACAAAATTTCATTAATGCTTCAAGCAAAGCATAGTTCTTTCCATTGTAACCAATTGACGTTTCAAAATGCTTCTGGACCGGATTGACCGAGAACGTGAGGGGGAACAAATTAGGTTGAGCAGTGCTTGGAAAAAGAGAGGGATAGGGTGTCCCAATATTATCTGCACTCAAGCAGCGAGCAAAATCTACTTGAGGTCAGTTTTTGGGAATTGATATTCATGTTCCATTTTTTGATGCAGACGCTTCACTTTCAACGTGAAGTTATTAGTAACTTCATCATGAACAAAGTGGAGATGATGTTGAATTAATTGATACGTACGTACTGTGTTGAAGATGATGTTCATGCCATAGTGATCATTCAAAGCCCTTCATGTGGGCGTGGATTTTGTTCAAACTACATATGTAGTTTGCGCTGTTTAGAGAAGAAGATACACATAATATAAATACTTTCGTTCATTTGATTGTGTTCAAGCTTGCATATGGATATATGCTTCTCTCAACTTAAGCCGTCATAGGTTAACTAGGGTTATAATAAAAATGTTTTATGTTTGATGAAAAAATGTTTTATATTTAATGAACCGCTTGTTATAATAAAAATGTTTTATGTTTAATGAAAAAATATTTAATGAATGGCTCGGATCGTTTGTGTGGGTACCACACATGGATCTGTGCATGATTTATGTGGAAAAAGTCTGCGTGAACAAACTTATTGTTTGAAGAATATATATATATATATATATATATATATATATATATATATATATTATATAATATAATATAGGAGCATTCCGGGGAGACAAGCAAAAACACAAAAAAAAAAAAAGACACACCATCTCAACCATTGAAACCAATGGTTGAGATTAAAAGTTCACAAAGAATTACGCCGCAAAGAATTACTCCTGGCCGTGAAGAATTACAAAGAATTACTCTTGGCCACGTAGAATTACACTTGGTTGTGTAGAATTACTCATGACCGCATAGAATTACACTTGGCTGCGTAGAATTACACATGACCGTGTTACTCGTAGCCGCAAAGTATTACACTTGGCCGCATAGAATTACACGTGACCGCGAAGAATTACTCCTAGCAGCGAAGTATTACTTCTGGCCACATAGAATTACTCTTGGTCAAGAATAATTACTCTTGGCCAAGAAGAATTACTCTTGGCCGCCAAGCATTGCTCTTGGTCGTGACGAATTACTTTTGGCCATTAATAATTACTCTTGGCCGCGTAGAATTACACTTGGCCGCATAGAATTACTCTTGGCCACCAAGAATTACCTCTGGCCGCCAAGAATTACTTTTGGCCGCATAGAATTACTCCTGGCCGCGAAGAATTACTCTTGGTTGCGAAAAATTTCTCTTAGCCATCAATAAATAGTGATGTTTTGCTATAAATTCCTAGTATTGTTCATCGCTCCATAAGCTCCATATTGAGCATGCCGCCTTTCGTACATGTTAAACATCCATACAAGTTGCTTTTACTTCGTTTTGAATTGACTGCATCAAGCCATCAATAAATAGAGTCAATCAATATTTTTGATTCAGAAAAGAGCTAAGATCCATGGTTGTTAAACTCAGTAGTCAGTATTAACTTGAACAGTTGAATCTCTTGGTCAACACTTCCACCCCTGCCCTCGTCTCTCTCTTCCTCTGAGTTCGTGCTTTTGATGTTTCGGATTATTTGTTAATGGTTAATTGAAGATGTTCCTCTTTGCAGAAAGTGCAAAATGAACTGCTGGTGGTATACAGCACCCAGTTGCATGAGAAGGTGTAACAACCCCGATTTTTAACGAATAAAAATCTCGTTGTTATTGCGTGAATTTCCTTAAATTCTTGAAGTTCGTCAAAATTTCGTTTTTGCCCTTAAACTTTCGTTTATTTGCGCTTTGGCCTACTTAGCAAGCCTAACTAGCTTTTGACCATCTAGTTGGAGTAACTAAGCTAGGAAGCTATCTGGTTACTTTTCCCTAACCGCAAAATGACCGTTTTGCCCCCCCTGGACACTTTGAACCTTTTGAACCCTAGACTAAGAATTGAATATTCTTTTTCTTTTAATTATTTTGGTTTTAATCTTTGTCCATTGGACAATAAATGTTAGGGAAACTATTATCCATTGGATAATAGAACCCCATTTGTTTATATTAATTGTATACTTGGGTAAAGTACTAAGAATATTAAAAAAATAGACTTTTTAATTACTTTAAAGTACTTCTTGGATTATTTTAGTATATAAAGTAACCTAATAACTATTATCCATTGGATAATAGAAGTTAGAGATTTTATTACCCATTGGGTAAAAGATTAGTCTTTCACCAAAGTACCATGGGTTAGTAATTTAATCCTTCTTTTTAAACCATGAGAAAGCATAACAATATTTTAAGTAGAAAGGTACCAAGTACTAGATTCTTGTAGTACCCTTTAGTTATTTTTTTTAGTAGGGATTTGATTCTTCCTAGTGTACAAGGTACATGGTTATATTATATGTTAGTACTTAGTTGCTTTTTAATATGCCCTAAAGTACCCCATGTGTTAATTGGTTAATTTAAAAAGTAAAACTTAGCCCTTAAGTCTCTTTGACTCAAGGTACAAAAGTACTACTAATTTATTTGTATACTTGCATATATATACATATATATAGTACTTGAGAGAGAGAGAGAGAGAGAGGGAGAGAGGGCCGAAGGAGAGAGGGAGAGAGAGAGGGAGGAGAATCGGCCAAGGGAGGGGAGAGAGAAAGAGAAAGGAAGGAAGGAGGAAGGAGATTGGTTGTACCTTGGTTGATCTCCCTTGTACTTAAAATCCTTGGCATTATACTTCCTAGCCAAAGAATATATTCTTTCATGGTACTTCTTGTACAACTATCAATATATTAATCTTGTTCACACCTCCTTGCCCACCAAGTCTCCAAGAATCAAATCCAAAGGACCATTATAGCCATGCAAGCCTAAGATAGGTCCTTGATCTTCCATGATCTCTTGCCAAGTGTCAAATTGAGGAAAGGAGAGGGAAAGGGGGGCCGGCCATTGAGGGAGAGGAGGGAGCTCAAGCTCTTGCCTATAAATAGAAGCTCATTCTCATGCTTTGAACTCACCCCTCAAGCATTTGCTCTTCCTTCTCTCTAGAAATTTCGGATTTCCAGTTCCAGGCAGCCTACTGCCTTTCAGAAACCCCCCGTTTTCTCCTTCTTAGAGTAGTTTTTAGAACCAACTTCCTTCTGGAAAGTTGTAGAGAATTTCGAGAGCTTCAAGTTAGGCTCAAGAATCACCCCAATCGGTCAAGAAATGACCAAGATATCGTCATCCGAAGTTCAGTAAAAATCTGGGATTGTTATTTCCAGACAGCTTACTGTCACTTCCTTTATCCCAATTTTTCTCCTACTTCAGTTAGTTTCTAGGACCAACTGTCTTCTCGAGAGTTGTAGAGGGTTTCGAGATCTTCGATTTCAACCCAAGAACGACGCTATTCGGCCAAGGATTGACCGAGTTACTGCCGTCCGAAGTTCGGGCCAGATTCGTGAATTTCACCACTCGTGGATTTTCAACCTTGCTTATTCGGCCCCGACTAGTTCCGGATTGAGGTAGATTAATCTCTACACATTCTCCCTAGTATAAATTTTGTTAATATAGATTATGATAGGGTTATCTATTGCTATCAATGTTGGAAATGCATGAAAATATTCGAAAGGTGTTTCTTTTGAAATAATGAAAAGGATGGGGAGTATGTTGAACTTATGATTATAAGCATGCATATGTGAATTACTTGTATTACTTGTGACACGATAAAGCATAAGTGATTTATCACTCCAAGGGCGTCCGAACATGTGGCGTTATGCTTTAATCGTTGATTTGAGTTTGATTGTTTATGTGAAAAGTCCTGCCTCGGAGTCTATGCAATGCTAACGAGACACGAAAATCGAGAAAGTAGAAACATGGCACCTAGGGTGTGGTTAACAAGGAAAATGTGTTTTCCGAAAAATAAGATATCTTAGAAACTACATAATGACCACCTCGAGGGCATTATGTAAGTCGTGTGAGTGTGTGTGTGCCTATGGGAACCCGGCGCGGCGGAACCATAGTGAGGATACTTGGGAGACCGGCGCGGCGGAACCAAGGTTGGGTGTGTAGCTTGGTTATCCGCGGTACGGAGCCAATGCAATGTGTGCCAATGGGAACCCGGCGCGGCGGAACCATTGTGAGGATACTCGGGAACCCGGCGCGGCGGAACCGAGGTTGGGTGTGTGGCTTGGTTATCCGCGGTACGGAGCCAATGTCAAAAGATTTTGAAAGGATGGGTGTGTAGCTTGGTTATCCGCGGTACGGAGCCAATGCAAATGATTTTGAAAGTTGGTTTTGTAAATGGAAATGATTGACACGGTCTACGATGAGTCGCGTAGGAGAAACACGGGAAAACTTGGACACCAACGTTAGATCAAGAATGTGGATGTGTTATCGTCATTTATGTGATTTCTATGATCGTTCGTTTGTAAGTTATGGGTTAGTGGGTAGGGTTTACTCTATTGAGCTTTCGTAGCTCACGGTGTTGCCTTTTGGTGACCCTGGCATATTATATTGGTGGCGACGCCGGTATAATGTGTCAGACTTCATAGATAAGCAGGGCGAGATCTTCAGCTTGGAGGCATGCGGAGCCAAGGAGCTGGCTAGGCTGGAGAAGCAAGAGGAGCTGTAGTTAGGAAACCCTAGTTTCCCTCCATTTTGTAATATTGAACCCTTGTGGGAGTTTTGTTGTAATAAGGAGCCAGACTCCAGTTGATTTTATCAATAAAATGTTTTATTTAACGTACCCAAAATTCGGGGCGTTACAGCTTGGTATCAGAGCTTTAGGTTCAAACCTCGGCCATGGGTAGAATGGGTAGAACCTTAAGCTAGTTTTGTCCGTTGCACAAACGTGACTTCGAGTTTAAGTTTACCGTCCCAAATTGGGTGGAGTTCTGTCAAAACAATCTTCGGATTGAAGCAAGGCGCGGAAATTGGCAGTACCGCCGAGCTGGGAATTCCCGAACAATTGGATGATGACTTAAATCAAGGATCTAATGTGGAACGTAGAAACCTGAAAAGTTTTCCCTATCGTTTTTACTAAAAACTATATATGTTCGAAACGTTGCTAATCGAGCAAATTTTATTTACTAGTTCGTGGAGGAGCCGTTCTTGAGTAAATATTTTAAATTGGGGTTCGAGAGTGGGAGCCTAGCCTAGCACCGAGTGGGACCCGAGCACCGAAAGTGTACCCGGGCATAGCCCATTAGGCCGGCACACCACACTCCCCCCTAAACTTCAAACTTCAAAATTTTACCTCCAAAAGATTCAAATTCCAATTTTCAAATTTCAAACTTTTCCTTCCTCCACTCACTTTTCGGCACCTATATATACCCCACCTCCATTTTCATTTTTTTCATCTCTCTCATCATCTTAAACTCCTCCCAAAAACCGAGACCCCTTACCGCGCCATGGCAAACCAATGGCAAGAAATTCCGGTAGACGCCTTGATCCGAGATATCGAGCGAACCGAAATTCGCTTGATCATTCGAAGCCTGTGGATGCAACTTTTCGCCTTCATCATCCTTTGTGCCGTGCTCACCATAGCCATGCCACGGTGGTTCGCCGTGAACAACCGGGCCAACACCTTTTGGTATTGGGCTCTCGTCGTGGCCGCCGCACTCGCCGCAATCATAAAGGAGTACGAACGTCGTTTGCGCCAAGATTTCAACGAAAGATGGTAGAGAAAGGCGAGACCCGAAACCGAGGATGCCAATTCGGCCTATCTTCGGCCGATCTAGTAACCGTTGTAGTCCTTCGGGTGTAGAATGTCGAAGATTAGGATCGTGTTTCAAATTGTATTAGGAAAGTCTCGTGTTTTTTTTTTTTACTTGCCTTTTGTAGTAAAACTCTATGTTTTATAATGCTTATGTTGTATGTTTTCCGTGTCTATGAAAAGCTTGCGTTATTTTTAAAAGAGTACCGTTGCATATTAGTTGTTAAACTACTTTTGACCCTTAGAAGGAAGCGCCTTTTTCAAAAAAATCGATTCGGTAGACTAAACCGCCCCTTTTCAATTTTTACCCGGAAAATGGTGACCGCATATACCCCCGAGGGGACTCGTTTCCTTTTAAGGGGGATAGTCGATCGGTCTAGCGACCTAGCCTAATTTGTACTTGCGTGCCAATTTCGGGGACGAAATTGTTTTAAGGGGGATAGGTTGTAACAACCCCGATTTTTAACGAATAAAAATCTCGTTGTTATTGCGTGAATTTCCTTAAATTCTTGAAGTTCGTCAAAATTTCGTTTTTGCCCTTAAACTTTCGTTTATTTGCGCTTTGGCCTACTTAGCAAGCCTAACTAGCTTTTGACCATCTAGTTGGAGTAACTAAGCTAGGAAGCTATCTGGTTACTTTTCCCTAACCGCAAAATGACCGTTTTGCCCCCCTGGACACTTTGAACCTTTTGAACCCTAGACTAAGAATTGAATATTCTTTTTCTTTTAATTATTTTGGTTTTAATCTTTGTCCATTGGACAATAAATGTTAGGGAAACTATTATCCATTGGATAATAGAACCCCATTTGTTTATATTAATTGTATACTTGGGTAAAGTACTAAGAATATTAAAAAAATAGACTTTTTAATTACTTTAAAGTACTTCTTGGATTATTTTAGTATATAAAGTAACCTAATAACTATTATCCATTGGATAATAGAAGTTAGGGATTTTATTACCCATTGGGTAAAAGATTAGTCTTTCACCAAAGTACCATGGGTTAGTAATTTAATCCTTCTTTTTAAACCATGAGAAAGCATAACAATATTTTAAGTAGAAAGGTACCAAGTACTAGATTCTTGTAGTACCCTTTAGTTATTTTTTTTAGTAGGGATTTGATTCTTCCTAGTGTACAAGGTACATGGTTATATTATATGTTAGTACTTAGTTGCTTTTTAATATGCCCTAAAGTACCCCATGTGTTAATTGGTTAATTTAAAAAGTAAAACTTAGCCCTTAAGTCTCTTTGACTCAAGGTACAAAAGTACTACTAATTTATTTGTATACTTGCATATATATACATATATATAGTACTTGAGAGAGAGAGAGAGAGAGAGGGAGAGAGGGCCGAAGGAGAGAGGGAGAGAGAGAGGGAGGAGAATCGGCCAAGGGAGGGGAGAGAGAAAGAGAAAGGAAGGAAGGAGGAAGGAGATTGGTTGTACCTTGGTTGATCTCCCTTGTACTTAAAATCCTTGGCATTATACTTCCTAGCCAAAGAATATATTCTTTCATGGTACTTCTTGTACAACTATCAATATATTAATCTTGTTCACACCTCCTTGCCCACCAAGTCTCCAAGAATCAAATCCAAAGGACCATTATAGCCATGCAAGCCTAAGATAGGTCCTTGATCTTCCATGATCTCTTGCCAAGTGTCAAATTGAGGAAAGGAGAGGGAAAGGGGGCCGGCCATTGAGGGAGAGGAGGGAGCTCAAGCTCTTGCCTATAAATAGAAGCTCATTCTCATGCTTTGAACTCACCCCTCAAGCATTTGCTCTTCCTTCTCTCTAGAAATTTCGGATTTCCAGTTCCAGGCAGCCTACTGCCTTTCAGAAACCCCCCGTTTTCTCCTTCTTAGAGTAGTTTTTAGAACCAACTTCCTTCTGGAAAGTTGTAGAGAATTTCGAGAGCTTCAAGTTAGGCTCAAGAATCACCCCAATCGGTCAAGAAATGACCAAGATATCGTCATCCGAAGTTCAGTAAAATCTGGGATTGTTATTTCCAGACAGCTTACTGTCACTTCCTTTATCCCAATTTTTCTCCTACTTCAGTTAGTTTCTAGGACCAACTGTCTTCTCGAGAGTTGTAGAGGGTTTCGAGATCTTCGATTTCAACCCAAGAACGACGCTATTCGGCCAAGGATTGACCGAGTTACTGCCGTCCGAAGTTCGGGCCAGATTCGTGAATTTCACCACTCGTGGATTTTCAACCTTGCTTATTCGGCCCCGACTAGTTCCGGATTGAGGTAGATTAATCTCTACACATTCTCCCTAGTATAAATTTTGTTAATATAGATTATGATAGGGTTATCTATTGCTATCAATGTTGGAAATGCATGAAAATATTCGAAAGGTGTTTCTTTTGAAATAATGAAAAGGATGGGGAGTATGTTGAACTTATGATTATAAGCATGCATATGTGAATTACTTGTATTACTTGTGACACGATAAAGCATAAGTGATTTATCACTCCAAGGGCGTCCGAACATGTGGCGTTATGCTTTAATCGTTGATTTGAGTTTGATTGTTTATGTGAAAAGTCCTGCCTCGGAGTCTATGCAATGCTAACGAGACACGAAAATCGAGAAAGTAGAAACATGGCACTAGGGTGTGGTTAACAAGGAAAATGTGTTTTCCGAAAAATAAGATATCTTAGAAACTACATAATGACCACCTCGAGGGCATTATGTAAGTCGTGTGAGTGTGTGTGTGCCTATGGGAACCCGGCGCGGCGGAACCATAGTGAGGATACTTGGGAGACCGGCGCGGCGGAACCAAGGTTGGGTGTGTAGCTTGGTTATCCGCGGTACGGAGCCAATGCAATGTGTGCCAATGGGAACCCGGCGCGGCGGAACCATTGTGAGGATACTCGGGAACCCGGCGCGGCGGAACCGAGGTTGGGTGTGTGGCTTGGTTATCCGCGGTACGGAGCCAATGTCAAAAGATTTTGAAAGGATGGGTGTGTAGCTTGGTTATCCGCGGTACGGAGCCAATGCAAATGATTTTGAAAGTTGGTTTTGTAAATGGAAATGATTGACACGGTCTACGATGAGTCGCGTAGGAGAAACACGGGAAAACTTGGACACCAACGTTAGATCAAGAATGTGGATGTGTTATCGTCATTTATGTGATTTCTATGATCGTTCGTTTGTAAGTTATGGGTTAGTGGGTAGGGTTTACTCTATTGAGCTTTCGTAGCTCACGGTGTTGCCTTTTGGTGACCCTGGCATATTATATTGGTGGCGACGCCGGTATAATGTGTCAGACTTCATAGATAAGCAGGGCGAGATCTTCAGCTTGGAGGCATGCGGAGCCAAGGAGCTGGCTAGGCTGGAGAAGCAAGAGGAGCTGTAGTTAGGAAACCCTAGTTTCCCTCCATTTTGTAATATTGAACCCTTGTGGGAGTTTTGTTGTAATAAGGAGCCAGACTCCAGTTGATTTTATCAATAAAATGTTTTATTTAACGTACCCAAAATTCGGGGCGTTACAGAAGGAGCACTCTGGATGCCGCGCTTTGCTTAGAGATGGCAAGGTATCATTTTGAGTAGCATTATTTCGTCGTTTAGAAAAGTGAAAAAGGAAATGCTTTGAATATGGTCATACAAGGCAGTGACATCTCCAGTTTGTTTCATCTTCTTAGGTGGAGGACCTCTCTAGGATGTTTAGGCTATTCCATGAAATTCCTAATGGATTGGAACACATTGCTAATATATTTAAGCAGGTACGCGTTTTATTCTCTCTCTCTCTCTCTCTCTCTCTCTATTCCTTTTTAGCATTATTTGTGGAGCAAAAGGAGTCTCTGGACATTATCGTCATCTTTTTCCTGACACTTTGTGTGGGATTCCTGATGCAGCATGTCACTGCCGAAGTTACAGCATTGGTCCAACAGGCCGAAGATGAGGCCGATAACAAGGTCAGTATCATGTATTCCGACCAGCAAGAATATGTCCTTTTTTGGAGTCTCTTGTCATATGAAGCAAATGTTTCTGTTAGATACAAGTTGGTGCACTACTTTTTGAAGTGACAAGTTATTCTCATACCTCGTGGTACAATCAAGATTGAGGACCGACTCTAATAGAAGTCGAATAAGCTGGATATTTTGAGATGATTAGATGTTATCGTTTGAGTGAGATCATGAACTCACGGCGGCCTCTAGGAGTCACGTAACTAGGCATAATTTTTGTTAGTGAGTTAAACTGAAAGGAATGTTACGATCTTTGAGCTGGCTTCTAGTGACCAACATGTCACCTAGGTGCTGTGATTGTGACTCCATGTTAGGCCAGAATAGGACGAAGAAGAAGATTTTCGGTACAATCAAGACCGAGGACTGGCACGGTTGACTGTGGTGCCGCTACCTTCAGATTTGGTCGATTTCTCTTCTCCTATTTCCCTACCTTTCAGGCCTTCATTCTGATTCCCATAGCTCATGGAATTCAGGTCTTTGCTTTGTGGGAAACTGAATAAGTTAAGACTTAAGAGTCTGAATTTTCGTCTAGCTTCCGCCTTGATCCAGGTGTTAGTAGGATTGACGTTCTTTTTGCCTGCCCCCTTCCCTTGAAAATCCCACCCAAATCGAAAACGAGGTTGAGAAAGGTACAACAAAAGAAGGGTACATGTAATAAGTAGCTAGTGAACAGGATGCACATTTGTATTCTCAATGGCTTCTCCAACGTTACGGGTTGTATGTTCAAGTCAAGCGCTAACGAGTTTGCTCCACAGGCAAAGAGTGCATTTGGCTTCTTGAACAGGATGCACATTTGTATCTAATGGAATTGCCATTAGGAAACTGATGTGAGTTATCTCTTATTCAGGTGTAGGTCAGATTCAGGAAAGTTAACGAGCTACTCAACAAGCTAGTGCATGGCGTATGTGAATGAATGTTTCGCGAACCACTCTCTCTTTAGCAAGGTTTGCGCTGGAGAGTCGTTTTTTTTTTCCTGGTCCTTTTTTTCTCCTGTTTTTCCCCCCTCCTAAAGTTCAGCTTTTGGCTCTTCCCCTAGGCTGTGAAAGAGGCTTTTGAAGGTGGAGAGCTGCTGGCTTCATTTTTTGATCATATGCTCAAGAAGGGCGTGGTCGAAAAAATGAGCGACTAAGCGATTGAGGGCACATTGGACAAGTCACTTGACACAGCTGACCCCATGGAGAAAGGGGTTACCATTGCTACAGATGTAGAATTTCCTGATTGGTTGATACTTGACACCATTCAGAAAACGTATGACCCCAATTCACGAGGCAACACCACCTAATCATTTTTCCTCTGGAACGCATTTCACTGAACTTCGGATCTGCTCCTCTCTCTCTCTCAACTATGGCAAGAAGTAACTATCGACAGGTACAGTATTGTTTTAGGATTGCATTTGGTAAGAATCAAGTGTAAACGATTCTAATTTGTTGAAAGGATATTCTTTTAAGGATTGCCTTCACTAAAAATGGGGTTTATGGTGTCCATTTTGTGAAATACTACATAATTTGAAAACTATATGCTACCATGTGAATTGGCAAAATTGACGAATCTTGTGAGTTGGTCATTACTTCATTCTAATGGTTGACCAGGTGGTAGGGCTGAGAAACAAGTGAAGACTACTTACAGAATCTAAACTGTTAGTTTTCTTT
>WJXA01000526.1:0-61838 GCA_014282245.1 Rhododendron simsii | reverse complement strand
AATATTGTTAACTTTAAAAACCTTTTACTTTTGATTATAGCATTGTGGATACTCTAATCATATTGAGCGGCTCGGATCATCAAAATTTGATCGGAAACTATGAGGTGTTTTTTTTGGTGTCTAAATAGTTGTCCATTGAACAGCCCCGGTATATATATATATATATATATATATATATATATATATATATATATATGTATAGTTATTTTATTTTATTTTATTAGGGGTTTTGGGACTAGACCCTGGGCTACAACCCAAGGTAGCCTGTGGGTAGTTCCGCCCTTGCCTCCTTGATCGAATTTGTAGAGGACGGAACTTAAATAGAGTAGCTCGACTGATCCAATGATAAGAATGTACAAGATCACGAGAAGACGTACTGTTGATTTTCCATATCATGATCATGACGAGAATTAGGAATGCAGATATAACCGTCATCACCAACGCCATCGCGATCCATGGATCCGAAAATCCATTCAGAACATAAATCAGCTTACCTTTTTTGTACATCTATTTGTTGTTAAAACTTTTCGATCAGAAAGTTCGTAACACCACCAAGGGAAATCCATGCCTCTTTTTTGTTTCCCTTGAAGTAGTCAATGATATAACTTTGGATTCAATGCTTTGATTACGGTTGGATCGAACTTGATGAAATTGTAAACCCCAATTCCACCAATATATCATTAGGAAGCAAATACTAATTATTGGAGACTTTATCTACTTGGATAGGTCGGAAATTCAGTGGGGCGGGGGGGTTTGTCCCTGCCCAAAGATTTAATTATTCTTCTATTAAGTATAAGTAAATAGATGGGTGCATTCAATATGCCTAATTGTTTGTAGAATATATTGAGATTATTATTCCAGTTACAAGTTCTTATGGTCATGGGTGGAGTGCGCCTGAGTCACATCACTCAGGTGCGGATGTGAGAGCACAAGCGTGAAAATATCATTGAATCACATCTCGAATTACTAAAATTAGCGAAACCAAGAATTGAGAGCGTAACATGAGGATTTAGAATGAAAATGCATGATATTTTGAAAGATTATGTGAGGGCGGAGCCATATGCATGATGGCAAGCAAGATTACTGTTCAACCAACCCACTAACTCAATTTTTATGTCCCATTAATGAAAATTCTATTGGTATTTCATGTATATATCATTCTTCAAAGTTGAAATTAGTTAAGATTCAAATTTGTTGAGATCCTAAATTAATACTAGTATTACAAATACTAAAATCCAAAAGTTGAACAAGAATTGGGCCAGAACAGGGTAAAAAAAAACAATTCACTAGAGTTGGCCCTAACCCAAGTTGAGATAAGGCCTTTCCAACCTCTAGATTTATTGGCCCAAGTGAATTGTCCTTGCAAAGACCATGAAATTAAAAAGATTGGGTACCTCAAGGTCAAACATTTGAAACAAAAACTACTTCGATTCGAGAAATTTTGTGGTGCAAATAGGGTACCGCTAACGTGGTGCCCGATGCGCACATTTGGCCCTTCTAAAAATGCAACTGACTGTCTGGATTGGAACAAACCTTTCCTTTTTCTTTGTCTTTTTTTTTTTTTTAAATCCGTTCGGTACCTTTCAATCCAAACCGTCAGTTACATTTTTGGATAGCTCGGATGTGCGTGTCGGGTACCACGTGGTACCCAATTTGCAACCAAAAGTTTCTTGATTTAATTCTAGTAAAAATTTGGACCATGGAGGATTTTAAGGTTTTTTTAGATGTTATTAGAAAAGTGAAATTGTAACATAGTCTTGAGGTGTTATCCAACTTTCAGTTGGATACGTTTTTTAATTTATTTATGCATCCTTGCTTCTTGAGCTAAGATTCTTTTCCCTCGATGTACCCCTTTTGAGTTATATAAAATGTTTCGTTTGCCGAGAAAAAAAAATTTTGGACCATGGGTAAAGCAATTGTCCGGACTTTATATCCCTCCCTCGGTCCGTTCTTGTCTCCTTGGTTTTGAAATGGGGGCAAGAGGGTAATTCCACATTAGATGTTGGACAATTGCACGCCTATCGATATCATTCTTAATGAGGTTCCAATCCAAAGGCCCATTTATTCTTAGGCTGAAATTTCCATATGATTAATTAGATTATGGCGCCTTTAATTAGTTTTGTATTAAGGCCCATTAAACGTTAAGTCCATGAAAAACCAAGAACATGCATACCACACCAGTGCTGAAGAAAACACACCAGGTGCAAATAAAAGGTGATTTGTTTGTATGTCAAACTCACAAGCCAAGTCTCGTGCCTTGCACATTGCAAAGGTAGATAAATATGATCGAGTCTTTTTTTATATGTATTTTTGATCTACTAAATATATACAAAATACAAGTTTCGTTTCTATATGCCATATCTAGACCAACTTTTAAATGATAATAAGGTGTTCAGGATCCAAGAGACGTATTAAATTTTACAGTGTTGAATTGTTTCACATGGATTTTTTTTTATATTCTTAATATCATGGTTTCTTTTTTGCTCATCGAAAGTCAGGGTGGGTTTCCCTTCAAACGTTTGTCTATAGTGTGTGGGTTTTAGATGCTATTTGGAATGATTCAGAAGCTTGTGGGTTTTAGATGCTATTTGACTACCATCAACTGGTTTGTGGGTTTTAGATGCTATTTGACTACCATCAACTAGTCTCAGACATAATTATCGAATGATTCAGAAGCTTTTGGTAAGTGTCTGCCACTGGACACTTCCCGTCTTTCCACCTGTATGATTAATTGAAAGCTCCTTAGAGTTAATGGTGTTAGCAGTGTCTTATTGGTGAAACTTATCAACAAAAAAAACAGAGTGTCTTATTGGTGAACCAATGGATTTTTTTTGATGAACCAAGGCAAACTTTTGTTGCACCCACGTTCACCGGTTCAGTGTGTGTTGAGTGTGAATCCAATTATAGCAATAGAGATGGCGGGTGCCCTGTTTCGATAGAAATCTTCTACAATTGGTATCTATAACGTGGTGCGCCAGGTTGCGGCCTGTGGTCAAATTATGTCTGAGACTAGTTGATGGTAGTCATCTATGACATGACAAGTGGAACACAGGACGAGGGCACTTCTTATTTGGTGAAGGTCGGTAGTGTTCCTAGTTGTATGAGACTAACCAAACCATTAGCATGCATGAAAAGAATCGTCGTCAATTCCTGATGGAGCACTAGTACTTGACGTGCTATTTATAGTTGGGCTGAAATTTCCAGGCATTCTTAGGCAAATGCTTCCTTATTATAGCTGTTTGTGTGCAAATGCCACTTTGAAAAATTTATAGCATTACGATTTCTGAGGCCTTTGTTACGGCAGGCCGTTCCATGATCATGCTCTCCTCTCATAATTTCTTTTAAGAATGACATTTTTATGGTTATTTGGATGTGGCTGTTTTTGTCCTTTGTGGGTTTTCTCCTTCATGTTCCTTCATGTCTTCTTGTGAATGGTTTACACCATGGTAATACTTGTTTTAGGATATACGCTTTAATATTTTACAGAATGAGAGACAACTGTAATTTACATTCTCTCTTGGTAAAGCATACGCGATGGTGATGTAAATGTGAGCAAACTTTCCGAGTCGCTGAAACTTCAGTCCAATTGCTACCTTCCGATATCTAGATTTTGCACCTGATCGATCTCAAATTGATATGCATATGTGCGTTTTGGAACGTGCAGACCTTGAGTGCTCCTTTGCCTGCAAAAGGAATGACCAAAGATAAAATACTTTGACTCGATCCAAGCAGAAAAATAAAAGGATGCAGGTGCAAACCCATTTGGGACATTCGAATATTCCATGGAAATTAGATCACACGTAGGCCTGTCAATGGACCGGATTCGATCCGGATCCGATCCGAAAAATCCGATCCAAATCCGATAACGTCGATCCGAAATCCGATAATCTGAATCCGGTAATTCAAATATGGATCGGGTCGGATTAAATCCATTATCAATCCGAATCCGAACTTTATTTTTTAAAAAATTTTTTAGATCTTTTTTTAAAAAAAAAACAGTAAATTTTTTATTTTGAAAAAAAAATGTTTAAGAAGTTGTGTTTGTATTTTAATTTTTTAATTTTTAATTTTTTTGAAATTTTTTTTTGTATTTTTTTGCTAAAGTTTTTGAAGTAAAAATGTTTTCGGATCGGATTCAGATTTTCTGATCGGATCTGAATGTTTCGGATTCGGATCCGGATTGCCACTATCGAATTTGAGTCTTATTGAATTCGGATTGGATTTGAGTCTTATCGGATCCGAATCCGTCGGATCCGGATTGAATCTAGCCCCTTGATAGGCCTAATCACACGCATGTGACTGCAACTGTAGAATGATTAGTCCTCATGATCGCTTTCACCTTCGAAATCTACATAACCTGAAAAATGCCGATTAATGATAACAAAAAAAGACACGCGCGCGCTCAAACATGCAGAGAGAGAGAGAGAGAGTACTCTGAACCAACCAGATCAAGCAACACGTCAGAAAGATGCTCGGGAACGATATGGAAGCCAGAAAAAGCACCTCTGGATGCCCCAACTTGAAACTCCATGGAGACTCATGATCTAGATATCCAGTAATTTCAACTGACACATTCAAATTCATTCACCAAACTTCCCGCAAGGCAATTTTCTACATACCCTAGTATCTTCCTTGCTTTCTTGGTGGGACATGACTTGATATCCATCTGCCTAGCCCATTGGTAAACTGAATTGAGTTTGAACCTTTGACATTAACCTAAAACCTCAACACGACCTTTGATATCTGCCTAGCCTGTTGGACAACATAGGCATACAACAACTCATTCCAGGGATAAGATCACTGGAAGCCTAAATATCGACGAGATGTAAATTGAGGAGTACACTCTAGCTCGTTTCCCAGAAAATGGACTTCCACAGGACTTTTGTTTCGAAAGCCCATTCCATGAGTCCACCACACGCGATGGAAAACAATAGGAAGCCGGGGCAAGGAAGCCCGTTTTGACAGCCCGCAAAATGTTGCAACATATGCCACTATAAAATGGTACAACACATAATATTCCACTATTTATGCATCGTAGAAGGGTTTTTTTTCTGAAGTTAACCGACTATTAGCTGACAGATTTGAAAAGACAATGGTTCTTTCATAAAACTCATATGATGGTTTATTGCAAAATTTTGTGAAATTAAAAACAAAACCAAATGAGAAACAACAGTATCTTGGAATTAACAGCAAAAATTGAAGAAAATCAATACATAAAAGTCACATTCCAGCCTCCGTTTTTGCAAACCCTTGATCCCAGCTGCCACAATCTTCTCCTGTTCCCGCCTTCCTTTCCTTCTCGCTCTCTCATCCACCATGCATAGATCAATCCTTCCACTTGCTGGCCAAGCAAACAAAATTCTTCGAAACTGGAAAGTCCATCCATTATCAGTCTCATAGCCCACGGCTTTAGACGACACCTTTATCCGTTTGTTAACTGAGGCTGTAAGATGTGACACATAGGCAAAAGTACAAAGAATTGGCTAGGGGGTGTTCCATTTTCTCCAAAAAGAACTTTTTGGAAAAAGAATTCAAACTCAATATAATAAAAATAAAAAATATTTTTTCAATTTTTTTTTGCACCGTTTAAAAGATCTTAATGAGATCGATTAAATAAGATTCATATTGGTAGAAAAATTATTTGCGTAAGTACAAAATTTTTGAGCTTAAAATTGCCTTCTTTTTCAAAAAATAACTTCTCCAAGTTACTGGAACGGCCGAAGGAGCAGCCGAAAAGCGGGGTCCACCAGTTGGACGACAACGGGCATTCCCAGTGCGGTTTGCGGTGGCCTCCGGTGGCGCATGGCCGAGCGAAGTCTGATCGGTCGGATGGATACAAGACTTACAGCCATTTCTCTGTTTATGTGCAGGTACCAGTGAGATGAGGGTATAAAAGCAGAGCTTTTAGAGAGAGAGAGAGAGAGAGATGTGGTATGGGGGTTTAGAGCAAGTTTACCGGTCTATCTAAACAAGAGAAAAAGCTATTTTAGCTAATCCAAGAGATAAATTTTCCCCTGCACCAGCATAGCTAAACCACAGGGTAGAATTCCTCCAGCTACAGTCGTTCGGTTCTTCTACTGAAGAACTGTTCACACGCGATCCAATTCTTTATCATTTTTCCTGGCGCGTTTTTCCTTCTCCGGCTCAGTCTCCTTTTCCCGTGCTATCTCCCCCTTCCCTCTCTCTCCCTCTCTTCTCTTCTTTTTAATACCTTATTTGTGGTAAAAATTTCCTATCAATCCCCAAAATTTGTGTCTGCTGCAACACAGTTATGAATTCCTAACTTTTATTGTTTTTGTGTATGAGTTTGAGATTGAGAAATTATGGGGCGAAGAATGCATGATTATTGGGTTAGGGCTTGAAATACTTGCTTATTTTTTTCGTCAGATAAGATTGGAGCTTTTGTGGGGAGCCATGTGTATGAACAAACTTGTTGGAGAAAATGGCTCACCAACTGTTTGACAAATTTACTAGGTGATTTGTTTTCAAGGGATTCATTGTAGAAAGAACTGAAGTGAAGCTACCACACCTTAATTGTTTTCAAGGGATTCATTTACTAAGTGATTTGTTTTCATTGATTCAAAATTGTTTTCAAGTTTGAATCAATGTAACTTTGCTAGACCTTTGAAAGCATTGATTAAAGTGGAGTTTTTAGCTGATCCCTAGACCTTAAGTTAACGGGTAAACATTGTGTAATGAATCCCATAGCTACCACACCCGCAAGCCCTAATGCATTTAACAATTTTAATTGAAGGTCACTGACTGACCAACATAGTCTTTTAGTCAAAATGGTCCAACTAAGATGGTTGTTGTCTTCAATGGATTATAAAAATCAGTGAGGCAATAACCACTCCATTGGGCTATAAAGGCATGAGGGCAAAACGGTACATCCTCACTTATAATAATTATGGGCATGGAGTAATAGTTTATTACTTCACTTATTTGTAAACAAGAGGATCCTCTCTTACAATAGTTAAGCACAGTATGCTACGGTAATGATAACTTCACCTGTTAGCTGATCCCTAGTCATAAGACTAACATAAATGCAACAGTTTGTTGGTCTATAGAATATGGGGTAGAGAATATCAAGAAAGATTTGTTGGGAAAATATGATTACTATTTGTGATAAAACTAATAATATGAGTAATAAAATCGGAACTCAAAACCTGGAAATTGATGGAAACAAATTGGTGATCAAGGCGAGTGTTTGTGTGTGACACTCTGTACTTAAGACAGATTTCGCCCCCGCTACGGTGCTCACGGTTTGCATTGGACGACTGTCTCCCAGCACTACTTGATCGGAATCCCCCCAAAGCAGCACTTCAATTGGAGGGCCTGGCGAACCATCATGTGTTTGTAACTCTCTCATATGAATGGACTTGAATGAATGAAAAATCAATTCTTTAAAATGAATGAGGGCATTGATATTTATACGCCAACAGGTAACTCTACGAAAAGTCACCAAAGAACGAGGCACATCTGTTCGTAAAGGACGCGTCCATCCATGGCGAACAAGTGCCAATGAAAAGATGCAACTCCAAATTAAATCAATTTTCATTCACACTTAAAATAAAATATTATATCCTATAATAATTTCCAACAATTTTTTTTTCAAGTATTTTCTCAATATAATGCTTTTGAGACAAGACAATTCCCTCGGACGTTCTAGTAATCTTGATTCCTAGAATCACGTCTGCTTTACCCAAATCTTTCATGTCAAACTTAGAGTTCAACATTCTCTTTGTATATTTAATGATATCATTATTACTCCCAATAATGAGCATATCATCTACATAATGACAAACAATGACATAACCTTTGTCAATACTCTTGACATATACACACATTTGTCACACTCATTGATTTTGAAACCATTTGAAATCATGACATTGTCAAACTTCTCGTGCCATTGTTTGGGTGCTTGCTTTAAACCGTACAAAGATTTTACTAGCTTGCACACTTTCTTCTCTTGTCCTGGAACCTTAAACCCTTCTGGTTGTTCCATGTAGATCTCTTCATTGAGATCACCATTTAAGAAAGCCGTTTTAATATCCATTTGATGTATCTCGAGATTGTTTAGAGCTGCGAAGGCAATTAACATTCGTATGGATGTTATACGCGTAACAGGTGAGTAAGTGTCAAAGTAATCAAGACCTTCCTTTTGTCTGTATCCTTTGACCACAAGTCTTGCCTTGTACTTTTCAATTGATCCATCTGCTTTCATCTTCCTTTTGAATATCCACTTGTATCCTAAAGGTTTACAGCCTTGTGGGAGATCTACAAGTTCCCACGTGTGATTTTGCAGAATGGATTCTATCTCACTGTTTATGGCTTCTTTCCATAAAGGAGCCTCAGGAGATGACATTGCTTCCTTAAAGCTTTGAGGTTCAGCTTCTAACATGTATGTCAGAAAATCTGGACCAAAGGATTTTGATGTCCGAGCCCTCTTACTACGTCGAGGCTCTTCATCCTCATCCTTCTCCTCTTGAATTGAGTCCACCTCAATTTCCATTTCTCCATGGAAATAGATGTTCAAAAAATGTAGCATTCCTGGATTCCATGATTGTATTAGCATGGATTTTGGAATATAGCTAGATTCAAGGAGAGGTCTTATGCTCTCGCGAAGATGGGCTAAGGCCCAAGGCAATTTGAAAAACCTGATCATGGGGGTTACTCGCACACAATGAGTAAGGCTGCATACATCAACTCTTTCCCAAAACTCACAATGGCGGGAACCTCATTTACTGAATTTGTCCTTTATTCTTTAACATTTCAATGAGTTTGACCATTCATGAGTTTGAGGAACTGATGTGCTTCATCTTTTGGAATCCTTGTTTCTATATGATTTCAGCGATATTTTAAGTCTCCTTTGGATTATCTTCTGCCCAGTGATCTTCGAGTACACGTGGGCAAGTATATATGTTTTGGCATAGATGGTACTTTTACATTAACAAAATTGCATTTGCAGTTCCTATTATTTGGTTCTTCGGAAATCTGGTAAAGGAAAAGACCGAAGTCGGTTTTCTCCTCTCCTCTTAGTGCCATGTGACATGGAGAGAGAAATTGCATGAATTGCAACCGGATGCGGAGATATATGGTTGCCTAATCACGAAGGAATCATATTTTGAACATTTGCTGAGCATTCTGGTATCCGGTGACTGTAATGGTTGGGTGCAACGTGACACGTCGGTTGGCAACCAAAGGATTTGTTGCCTGCTCTACACTGTTTCACAATGGGGTTAAACCAAAAGGCGTGACCTTGGGATTAAAGGGTGTGACTCTTGGGATTAAGTCAAAGGATGTGACTATTGAGTTCACATCAAGAGGTTTAACTAAGGGTTGCGACCATTGTAGTTACATCGAGGGATGTGACTATTGGTAGATAAGTCACAAATTCAATAACTTTCTACAGGTCACTTGGGCCAAATCTATTGGAGGCATTAAACATGTAAATTCATGTTTTGAATGATTTGAAATTTTGAACTCAACGGATTGGGTGGCTACTATATTTGATTTGGCATGAAACTGAAATTGGAGTATTTTTTAGTTTCTATGATCTTGAACGGGTGGTATACTTAATAACTACGCACCGCAAGGTACTTTTAAATAAAGTAAAATCGATTTATATGCTATTAAGAATGCATGGTGCAATTAGCATAAATTCGTTTTACTTCGAGTAAAGAGTTACTCGATTTTGAGCGAGTTTCTTAATGTGGAGGTTGTCTCTTGCCAATATCTCTTGGAACACACACGAGAGATGGAGAGAGAATTTAGACATTGTTTGTGTTATGTCATACACTATGGAAATTATTTTGTTGAATTCTGCATTAATTTCAGAATTGTGGGGGAAACAATATTTATAATTTTCACAATATTTACATGTTGCACTATGGGAGATGTTCAACTATACTTAAAGAATAAAGTATTATGATATGAGTATCCAATTTAAAATTTTAGAATCCAAAGGTGGATTTAATTTTACAATTGGAGTGCAACAGTGATTTGGAAGTCCTTATGCATGTATAGCAAGGTCTACGATGGAGTCTGATCAACTCATTGTACTATACAAAGAGGCTAATATGCAGATGGTTGTGCCATCTCTTAGAGGATGTTCCAACGGGGGTCCAATTCTATGCCAGAGTTATAATGTGATGGCCATCAGTTGTTAGAAAGGCATAGAAGACCATGTGTAACGGTAAGTCTCGATATTAAAGACATAGAACCGTTAAACATTTGTTCTCACTTGAGAATGAAACGTCAAAAAATTAGTTATGGATCCGTAGAATTTGGAGTTTTGACTAGAGAACAAATGATCATCGAGGGGAATGAGATTAAAGCCTATTATTTAAAAGTCTCTATAACGGCAACCCAACCTAGCTGACTGGAGATCCCAAGATCTAGGTTCAACGGGACAACCGAGTTGTATGAGACTTAGGAATATCACTGAGGAGATATCTCTCCAACTCATTCCTATGGTGAAACAGTGATGCCCGTAGTGTTTCAGGTTAAGATTTGCTTTTAATGATTCTTATACCTTGGTAAATCCAAGTGGGGTATAGCAGGATACCCTTAATAAGAGATCATCTATGTGAGTGTGAAGGGGCCGCTTCTGTGAGAATTTTCTAAGGCTGAATTCTTTAAAGCACTCTCTGAAACCAATCGGTGTTCCAGGGCCAAAATGGGCACAATCGTAAGAACCAATTGTGTTCGGAAAGATTCTGTGTGAATTCTATTGTCTTGGTTTACACAAAACGCTGAACAGTTCAAGGCATCGCGTCTACTGGTTAGCAAGTAAATCCGATAGTCTTTCACAAGGGAAGGTTCAAAGCCAAAAGCTACCTATCCTATGCAGGAAATTTCCACTTGTTCTCTCTCTATCGTTTGCATTGGTTATCGAGTCAATTTCATTCATGTGGGGGATTGTTGGAAATTATTATAGGATATAATATTTTATTTTAAGTGTGAATGAAAATTGATTTAATTTGGAGTTGCATCTTTTCATTGGCACTTGTTCGCCATGGATGGACGTGTCCTTTACGAACAGATGTGCCTCGTTCTTTGGTGACTTTTCGTAGAGTTATCTGTTGGCCTATAAATATCAATGCCCTCATTCATTTTAAAGAATTGATTTTTCATTCATTCAAGTCCATTCATATGAGAGAGTTACAAACACATGATGGTTCGCCAGGCCCTTCAATTGAAGTGCTACTTTGGGGGGATTCCGATCAAGTAGTGCTGGGAGACAGTCGTCCAATGCAAACCGTGAGCACCGTAGCGGGGGCGAAATCTATCTTAAATACAGAGTGTCACACACAAACACTCGCCTTGATCACCAATTTGTTTCCATCAATTTCCAGGTTTTGAGTTCCGATTTTATTACTCATATTATTAGTTTTATCACAAATAGTAAGCATATTTTTCCAACAAGATTGTCACGGCTGCCTCGACTGAAAATAAAAAAGACACGTTCACTGAGTGTTGGACTCAATCCAAAAGTAATAAGGTATTCTACTTGCCAATACAGATGGAGAACACGTGAGAATTTTTTGTCTTGTATTCAGTGCTTATGCGAATCCTTCACTAACACTATGAGTTCTTACTGTATGCATTCAAGTTGAAGTCTCGTGCTTTCATAGTCTTGAGCAAGTTTACAAATGATAGGTTTTCTATTTGTGCCATCTACTCTTAAAGATTGTCGTAAGCTTTGCACTTAACATCTCTAACATTTCTCCTAAACTCTGTGCAAGCCTATAACTTTTAACTTTCTCATTCTGTACAAGTCTAGTTTAAAGATAGTCTCGAGCAAGTTTACAATGTTGTTTTGGTTTTTTGTTGAGCTGTTTCCATTAGATAGGATTAGAATCATACCTTGACGACACACATGACATGCATTGCTAGGAGTATAAAAAGAATACTGCAAGCAGGTTGGTATAGCCATGGGTATGAACACGACTTCAATTTTGTTTCCCATATATTTAGCTATTTCTTGGATAATACATTGGGCTATATGTTTTTTCGTTGGCTCAATAAGCTGATTGGCAATGATAGTAGTTGGAACCCATATAATTCTTATGGAATGGTATTGTAGGGATGGATCAGCGGCAAGATGCGTACTTCACCAATCTTATGGAATCGGACTCGGATTTGCATGAAGAACAATTTGTGATGGAATCACAATGTTTGATCCAAATGCTCAAGTGTTCACCCAGGAAACTCAATTCACCGTTGAAATGGGATCAATTCCAAAGAAACCACCACGTGGTGGGAATTTCACCATGGAAGAGGATAAACTCCTTGTGTCAGCGTGGCTTAATACCAGCATGGATCCAATACAAGGTAAGGACCAAAAAAAAATTGCTTTCTGGCTACGAGTGTAGGATTACTTTGATGAGCACAAGCGATCTGCTCACAACCATACATCTGTTTCGCTTTCGAATCGGTGGTCAACAATTCAGCTGTGCACGAACAAGTTTTGCAGCTGCTATGCGAAGGTTGATTTACTGAATCAAAGTGGCTTAATCGAGGAAAACAAGGTACTAGTTATAAGTTTTTGTTTAATTTCGGTTATCATTTTCTTTGTAGCATACCTAGCAGTTCTCACTGTATATTTTTAGATATCTAAAGTAAAAGAGATGTACGTGGGAATGTCGGCAGTTCCTTCCAGTTCGATCATTGTTGGGTTTTATTGAAGAACCAACCTAAATGGTTGTTGGACAGTGAAAAGAAAAATCAATTGAAACGACCAAGAATAGGGACAGCATCTAGTCCTTCTACTCCAGATACGATAAATCTAGGGGACAACAATGTTGTAATGGATAATTTTGTGGACGTGGAGCGACCAGCGGGAAGAAAAGGCGAGAAGGAGCGGTCATTTCAAGAGCAACCGATGAAACCGATGAAACGAAAGAACAAAGACATCACAAGTTCAACTCAATTTGCTGGGGCATTGGATGAGATAAAAGAATGCAAAACCAAGTTAGTTGAGAAGAAATTGGAGATGCTTGAAAAAACATGTGATCAAAAGGAAGAGAAAATTCGCATTAAGAAAGAAAGGCTTGAAATGGATAAATTCAAAGAGGATGAGAGAGTAATGATGATGGATCCTAATGGCTTGTCGGAAGAGCAACAAGAATTCTATACGTATCGGAAGATGGAAATCCTTGAAAAAAGAAGGGTAAAGTAATCTGTTTATTGGGGAAGCAAAAACTTATTTTGAAGCTGCAAATGGATAGCTAGTTCTCACTTTTTGAAGTCTTCAAAGGTATATATCTCAGTTTTTTTTGTTTTGATGTTTGAATACTATGGGAGGAGTTCTATCTTTTGAATTGTCTAAAGGAAGCCTTGAATGGCAAGCTGGGGGACTTATCCTTTTTATAGTTTGATGAGCGGGATTTTATGTATGTAGTGCAAGTAATTGTAAAAGAACCCACTTTTTGGCATATTTTGTGTGCTCACTGTCTGCTATATTGTGCTTATGGTATGATGAGTAGCAGTCATCCTCTATTAATTCAATCTCTAGCCATAACAGCTACACCACTTATTGTTTGCCTTGCTTGCTGCTGTCCAGTTTTGAAGTGTGACTGCTAGTAATGGCTTTTGTTGCTGTTTTGCTATCCGGAAAATGCAATTCGGTAGTTGAGCTGTCAGCTTTGGTTGCTAGGTTCATTTTGAAGCTTCTCTGAATATAGGGCAAAATGGCGACAGCCCATTGTTCTGTTTCTATTTTGACCACATTGTTATAGCTTTTTCTAGTCTCAATCTCATATCTCTACTCCATTGTTTCTGTTCCCTCTTCCTAGATGGAATGGAAACAATTGGTTTATTCTATTTAGTATTTTGTAGCCAATGGGCTTAAGTCTCACTTTTCTTTTTGTTTTGTTTCCTCCTGGGGTATGCCATTTGTAGGTTGTACATTCGATTATCTTTTTTTTTTTATTTCAAGCTGATTTACCAAAAAAAAAAAGAAGAATAAACTTAATGAAGATAAAGTAGATTCGTTCAATCTCTGTAGACCTAAATAGACTACTGAGACTCCAAATTAAAGTATATTGTACACAAATGAATTCAAATCAAACTACAAGTTACTACGATTGGCTGTACATTTGCGAAAGGTGTTCAATTAGGTCTGCTTGGAGTTGAGAATGAGTTCCCCTGTCCCTTATCTGATGATTGCGTCGAATGAATTCTACAAGGTCAATAGTTCTCTCGTGTGAAACTTCTACAAGAGGAGTATGTTCCAATGGATCATAGTTGAGATCGGCCGCTCCATTATAATCTCGTTCATCCTCAATGATCATGTTGTGTAATATTATGCATGTTAACATGATATCTTTTAGTGTTTTCTTATGTAGAGACCCGTATTTTTTTTTTTTAGACCATATTTTTTTTTTCCCTTGTAAACGTATAACTTGTCGAGATAGACGGTGTGGATTTACGGTGCGGCGTGTTCGTGAAAGGATATAAGGACAAATGTGTGAGAGGTGTACGTGTGAGTGTGTGTGGTGTGAGAAGTAGGGTATAATTTTTCCTTGGTCTTCTAATAAATTTTAGAGGAACACTTTCCTCTTTCTCATTTTCTATCTCTCGGCTCTCTCTAACTCTCACATATCTCTCTTTCTCTCGGCTCTCCTCCACTCTCACTCAATAACCCATCAAAACAACATGAAACCTACACAAATCCATCTCCATTTTACCTTCTATACGCATTATTGAGACTTAATTTCGTGGGTCAAGCTTGGGGAAGGAGGAACCGGCTGATTTTGAAGTTTTAGAGGCTAGGGCTTTGTTTGATCTCGGCTTTGATACTTGAGGTAGGAAAATCTAACTAATTTTATGTGTTTATGAGTTGATATAGTGTTGGAGACTTGCTACTGATCATTGTATTGAGATTTTTTGTTGAATTCCTTTGAAATCCCCAAAATTTGCTGCTGTCTCGTTTTCTGCTGCTGTCCTGTTTTTCTGAGATTTCTCCCAACTTCGAACAGTCATAACTTCCTCGTCCGATATCGAAAACGCGTAAATTATATGTTGAAATCGAGATCTTGAAGTCAGCTTTCCAGGGCCACCAAAATCACCTTAAAACTCTAAGTACACAGAAAGTTATGATCATAGGAGTGAAGGTGTGTCAGCAGCCTCATTTTCTGCTGTTCCTGTCATTTTCTGAGTTTTTGCCCAACTTCGAATGGCCATAACTTCCTCGTCCGATATCCAATTCAAGCGTATGATATATCGATTTCGAGGTTTTGAAGTCATCTTTTAATTGCCACCGAAATTACATTCACATGTTAAGTATGCAAAAAGTTAGGACTATAGTAGTGGAGGGTGGTTAATTGTCACAACTTAGGAATGAGTTCGATAGACCTAAAATATTGCACAAAGGTTGAGTTATGAATTTAGGATGAGTGTTGATTGAAATGTGGTACGAGGACACATGAACAATAATTGTGAAATGATGACGATCATGGAAAATGCGAGGTGAAATGGTTTATCGGTAAACTAACGGTAGAAATGGTGACGTGATGACTTATTATTGATATGAGTTATGTTAATGTGAGATGGGCGTAATTGTTGTACTCGTTGGTATGTGGGTGTTGCCCTCTTAATGATTGTCATACAATAGACCATGTTATGTAGTCGTATTGATAGGTTTGCATCGTGAGTATACGTTGAATATGGGAATAGACCCGGGTAAAGCCGCGGTGACCCAAGTGCCTTGTGAATGCGGGAATAGACCCGGGTAAAGCTGTGGTGATCCAATTGCTCTGCGGATTTGAGGATAGACCTGGGTAAAACCATGGTGACTCTCTTCCGGTTCGACTTAGGGAAAAGACCCGGGGAAAGCCGTGGTGACTCTAAGGGCGATGTTGATTGTATTGATCTAAGAATTTGGGATATCATAGTAGTGTATGGTGACTTGTGGTAACGGGTTTCGTGTGAGATTTTAGCTACACTACTTTTATTATTATCTATCGTGTGATTTTTCATTTGGTAGAGTGTTTGACAAGAGGCATAGATGACCTACCATAGTGTGACACGTTGAGGAAGACCGGTATAGGCATTCGCACGTTAGGCTATGAACGGAATCTAATTGTAGGGAGGTGTGAAACGATGAGACGTGACATGAGAAAAAGAGGGTTAATGCGAGAAATTCCTTGAGTTCTTAGAAGTCTTGACTGTGTAGTACATTCATATTTGGCTCTAATTGCTATCGTCTATCGACGTGATCTCCTTCTTTTCGCACTTGTCTTCTCGTACACACATAAAGTTAGCATAAATTTTCTACTGGGCTAGTGTAGCTCAACCTATTATCTTTCAGGTACAAATTAGAGGCTGTGACATGGGTTGCTGTGCTTGCATGTGATCCCACATTTTAAAAGCGATTTCAGAGAGTTAATCTTGCATCTCTTATAAACTTTATCTTCGGATGAAGGAATTGTAATCTTATTATTATTATTATTATTTTATTAAATGAAGGATTTATGTAAACTCTTAACTTTCTTTTAACGTGATCTAGTGGTTTTAGGCCGTTGGGCCAAGGATGTAGATTTGGAAATGCTTTGGAGTTTGGAGATGATTTGCGAACAAGGGAAATTGAAATGGCTTTTGGGTAATATTTGTATTATTGTGAGAATTTTTATTTATGAAAAACCTTTAATATTTATGTCGAAAATCGAGGGCGTGACATCTTATCCCACAACTGCCCCGGTCCTCACACAATTGCAAACCTTGCTTGAAGCACTCCAAATGCCCGTTCTACATCCTTGTGGATTCTTGTTGTTGAGTAAAAAAATTTTTCTTATTCCCTTGCGGAAATGGAATTGTTTTCACAAAAGATGCCCACTGTGGATATATACCATCAACTAAATAGTATCCCATATTATATTCATTTCCATTGATGGTATAATGGACTGGAGGAGCACGTCCTAAAGAAACCTAATCGAATAATGAAGACCTATCTAACACGTCAAGATCGTTATGAGACCCGGGCAGTCCAAAATTTGCATGCCATATCCAAAGATCATATGATGCAACAGCCTCTAAAATAATTGTTGGTTTATGGGCGTGACCAGTATACATACCTTGCCAAGCGGTTGGGCAATTCTTCCATTCCCAATGCATGCAATCAAGGCTCCCTAACATCCCCGGAAATCCCCGTAGTTCACCAACCGCTAGCAATCTAGCCACGTCAGCGGCGTTAGGTGACCTCGAATACTCCTCGGAGAACACTTCAATTACCGCTCTAAGAAATCTTCTTAGGCTTTTTAAGGTAGTGGTTGCTCCAATCCTCACGTATTCATCCACGGAATCGGCTGGTGCACCGTAAGCTAGCATCCTAAATGCGGCAGTCATTTTTTGAAGAGATGATAAACCAAGCTTTCCTGCTGCATTTCTTTATTGGATAAAGTAAGGCTCATGTGCTTTTATGGCATCATGTATATGAAGAAAAAGAGAACAGCTCATTCGAAACCTCCTTCGAAAATAATGCGGAGGAAATATAGGAGATTCAACAAAGTAATCATCAAAAAGCTGGTTTTGAGCTCCAAAAGTGTTGCGATTAATAACCGTTCGACGATTGCGGCGTGAGCTCGAGTCCCTCTCACTTTCATACGTAGCAACTGCTTGAAATATCTCTAACTCATCATCCGAGTCAGAAAAATCTGAATCGTTCATAATCAGATTAAGTAACCGGTTGGGAGCCATTATAAAAAAATGAAGGGGGTGAAATGAATGAATGGAACAAAGATGTAGTTTTTTTTCTCCTACAATATGAAAAGAGATCTGAGGTTGGCTTGAAGTGGCAAAAACTGAATTTATATTGGAAATGTTAAAAATTTACCGTTACTTTTTTGAAAGAATTGCTTTTGGTTCACATGACTTACTAATTGACTGTTAGCTCCAGAGACCGTTGGCTACAGATAAGAAGGCCGTTGCTGGTGCAATAGTTGGTGGAAATTAAATGATAAAAATAAAAGGATAAAGGAAAAGATTGAAGTAATATATATTTTAATTGATGTTAGGTAAAATAGATAGTATTGGTGTAGCTGTGAAAGAAAAAGCTGATAGCTAAAATAGATTTTTGCACTGTTCACAAGGTAATTTACATAAACACTGATGTACTTGCTCTTAGGCAGTGAGGCGTAGCACAAGGCGGTTTGGGTTTATAGAGAGGGAGAGGAGGGGAAGGGGAAACGGATAATATTGTACACGTGGTGATGCGTTGCGCAGGAATCAGCTATTTAGAGCATTAAAAAGTCTAAGAAACACAATTTTAAAACAGATCGTACACAATTTTATCCAAAATCGTTGAATATGTGTTAAAATAGATTTGTGCATCCAATTGTTTCGAATACAATCGTGTCAGCAGTCGAATTTTGAAGTTGTATTTGTAGGATTCCTTTAATCCTATGGAGATGCTACAAATTTAATTCATCTGGTTTGACATTTTCAACCTTCAAAGGAGATATGCATTAATTCATGTTTTCCGAACAATTTTTTTTTATTTTCATTATTGTCCCTTAATTCTCGTTTTTAAAATTATTCTAAACATTATGAGGATTACATTTTGAAAATCCAAGCATTTTTTTTTCTTTGGCTTTTCAAAATAAATAATTTCGTGACATTCCAAATTAAAATGAAGGACCAACAAAATGCATGGTTTTATATTGTTGGGGGGCTGCTGCTCTGTTTACTGTCTTTCGATTGTTGCTTCTAGCGGTGTGATTGAGATTGTTGACTGCGCGCTCATGTCTGCTATTGCTGCTTTTAGTTTTTTGGATTGATTGGCTGATTTTTGTTGATGTTTTTTGGGTGAGGTCTGCTCTTTATCGGTAGTGAAGTCTTACAGCAATTCTTTCAGTTTATGTGGAGTAGATTCCTACTTTTAGGTGTGGTTTCATTCAACTTTCTGTTGGATGTTTTATCTTTGTTTAGTTATGAGTCTTTCTCTCTTCTTCATGTATCAATATTATGAAGTAGTTGTACATTTTGTCCCTCTTCATTTTTTCGATGCACTATTTGTTGAGTTTTTAATGAATTTTCTTACCGTTTCAAAAAAAACATGCATGGGACACGGGGAGTACATATTAAACAATAAAGATAGGTTTTAGTTAGATAGTCAAAGTTAGAGTACACTCTACTTAGGTTTTAGTTAGATAACAAACTCATAGAAAGTTTTATGGATAAGTTACGATGAGCATCTGGTTGGGGTGTTTGGCCATCGTTTCGTATCTCTGTGGGTTTGCCAGTGGTGGTTGGTGGTGTTTGGAGGTGGCGATCCGAAGGTGGTAGGATGTTACTATCTGATCATGGTGGTGGGAGGTGGCTATCAGTGGCGGCTGAATATCTTTGATGGGGAGTTTAAGGTTTTGGGTTTCTTGGGGTGGGCTTAGCCCACTTTGGTGAGCTAGGTCCTTTTGTGCTGTTTTATATTGTAAGTTTTGGGCTTTGTAGGCCTTTATGAATTTGTTTGAGTTGTTTATTGTATATTTAGGCTTTTAGGCCTTTTTAAGTGTGTGAACTTTGTTCTTCTAGCTGTACTTTTTAGCTTTTGGTTGAATTTTCTTTCCCTAATAAAATGTTGCTTTTACCAATAAAAAAAAGTTTTATGGATAAGTTCAAATGTACATTAGCTAGATAGTTTTATCCAAGGAAGATATCAAAAAATTAAAATACTATATCAATTTATTATTGGGAGGGTCAACTCTTGCATGGCTAGATGGTTGGTCAAATTGGCTAACAATTTATCAATTACTAAATTTAACTTATATACTAACTAACCAATGCATATATTACATAAAAATACTAAACACATTAACAAGTTGCATTATATTATAAAAATACGAAGCAAATACTATATTTTAAACTTGAAATTTGAACTTATAGAATAAAAATTAATTTAACCATCGATCTATAGATAGCCGATCGAATTTTTTTTAGAATTTGATCAGATATCTATAGATCCTATCAAATTGATTTCTAGCAAATCCATAGATATTCTTAATCACATTCTATAGATGTTTTTATTTATGTGTTTTGCGAGATAGACACTATGGATCACTGTTTTTGGAAAATAAGAGTATTAGAAAAATATCCAAGGATGAGGATTGGAGAGACAATAAGTTATTTTATGCTCCTGAAGCATTGCTTCACAGGTCCTCCCAACCACATATATATTTGTGTGGTGTTCATAACATTGGGTTGGGTGTAGAATTCACACACGTGTGGTGCGGAAGCATGGAATAACCTCTCGAGGAGAGACACACCTCCCCTGGGCCTACCCTTCACTTTTTTTTTTCTCACTCTCACAGTCCCTTTGGGTTCTATTGTTTTTTTATCCCCATTTCTCAAGGTTTGGGGAGGACCTTTTCGATTTGGCAATAATAGCCTTAAACATAATCACCTTTGAAATCAATGGAATCTATTTTTCTGGATAAGTACTTAAAAAATAAAAACTTTAGGGAAATCAAACAGTTAGCTAATGACTTATACCGTATCCTTCACTTGAGAAACATACCACTGCCCATATTTAAGAAAAATAATGAGGATCACTTCCAACCGCTAAATCAAGATTCTCTAATGATGATTATTTCATTTGCAGTAATGCGACATAAAACAAGAGTGGTCCTTATTTCAATAATAAAGACATGATCGAATCATATTTGATACAAAGGAATTAAAATTAAGGTCAGACTTTGACCGAGTCTTGACCATTCATTTTGTCACGAGAAATTTTTGCCTCAGCCAAGGATTGTTTGCAATTTCTAAATTCATAGAAACTGTCTATTTAATAGGGTTTCTGAAATTATTTTGCATGTTAAAAATGCTCACTTACAGTGACTTATTTAATAGTTGAATCATCAAATATACAAATTACAAAGACTGTGAACATAAAAAAAGGTGGAAAAATGAGAAGCCTCTCAATTATAAAATTGCTAATATTGTCAAATACTCCAAGTAAACACAAGACCAACACTTTATCTCAATCTTAATGCTAATGATTCTACGAAGTCGCATGCCCGAATGTCTCGGAGACCAAACATTCTAAATTTTGGAGTCACTAGAAAGTTTGTCTGGTTGTTAATATTTAGAAGAGTATTAGTCGAGGTGTGTGCATACAAGCTAGCTTGGGCGCACACTCGGTTACAATTAAATTAAAAATTCTCAACTCTAATGATATCTTCAAATCTTAAGTTTAGAACTTTTGAATTCGGAAGAAACCGACGGATCGATGTTTCAAGGAAAGCCGGCTTCGTTGTTCCAAATTTTCAATTGTCTGCACGTTTTTTCAATTGTATGCATTCAGAATAAGAAGAGACAAATGTCTGGTTTTGGAAGTATATGAGAGAGAGAGAGAGAGATGGCACGCGTTGTTATCGAATCTCCGGTGGTGCAGACCCTTATTTGGCCAGTTTTGTTTGCATGTGTTAGAAATGAATTTACACGGTTGAACAAAGACGGGTTTTGAATAGGAAGCTTCCAGTAGAGGTCGACAATTCCAAATTGGACAGGCATATTCCCCTTATTTGTCGGGCTCGTTTGTGGGACGGATAAGACTTTGGGTTGATAAAGAAGAAAGGTGAATGAGAACGGATAAGACTTTGGATGAATAAAGAAGAAAGGTGGATAAGGACAGAGGTGAATATGTTATGAGGGGGATTAGCTTATACTTGGTTTGAGTAGTAGTTTTTTTTTTTCGGTCAACATTGTGTAAGTCAAGTGGGGTTGTTAGAAATTAGTATTACCAAGGTTGATCGACTATCCATAGGAATCGAACCCGCGATCTCTCACTTCCAAAAGGAGCTATAATAAGAGTAGATGGATAGCAATGGATGATATATGAATTTATTTAATTGCCCTCAGTAAATAATTACATTGGGAACACAAAGAAGGTTTGACGGTCAATTTGGTCTGTCTCCCCGCCCGAATAAGCTTATCCAAGGTTGTGGAGTGGGATTAGCTAAGGCTCCTTTAAGGGCATAAGCTCTCCCCCTCTCCCTTATCCCCTTACCAAGCACCATCTTCCTATTCCCATTCCCTCACTTATCCCCCTCGTTCTCTTATCCCCCTTCTTAAAACTTCCAGCAAACAAGCCCTGATCTTGTTCATTTGGAGACTCAAAACTTCTGCACACAGTTTTCAATAAATTTTCTTTATCTTTCTCTCTCCATTCATTACTTTCAAAAAATTTCTTCAAAACCATCAAACGAACAAGAAGGTCATCACTAGAGTCTAGAAAGTGAATACTTTCTTCGCAAATCACTTTTCTAACGAGCATTGGCTTCTTGCAAGTTGTAATAATCAACTTGTGCCTCAATACGTTTATTGATCTAAATTGTTCGGTTCGTAAAGTTCGTATCACCCAGGAAAACATTAAATTGATCGGGTTATTGGGCAACACAAACTAAATTCATTTTATAATCAACAATAAGATTACTCAACAAATATTAGTAAATTATAAAAATTGGGGTAGTTTAGTTGGCCAAAATTTTTACATCTCACTATGAGGTCAGAAGTTTGAATTTCTCCACCTGCATATTAGTGTTTCTTTTTTTAGAGGATTTTTCCTTTTTTTTCTTTGTTTCTGTTCTAATAGATTTATTTCTTGTATTAAACTTGGCTGTTTCGTGAACTCTAATAATTGATGTAGTATTTCGGGTTTGTGCCGTTAATTGATGTAACTGTTTCATGGTTGTCTTCAAATGAGCTAACAAACAACTATTCATATAGCCTTTTGCACCCTATTGTCGCGATATATAGCTTTTCATTCTTTCTAGTTTGTATGATGGTCCTGAAGACCTGAACTCTGAACATAGCAGAGATGTCTGGGACTTGCTAGATAGATGATAGTCATCTATAACAGGATGAAGAGAACACAGGGGCCAGGACACTTCAGATTTGGTCTCCGAAGTAATTGATTTGGTGTCATAAACTCTCTTTTTTCTCAAGACAAATGCTTCCAAAACCTGGCATTCAATAAACTTAATTTTTGATGTGATCAATATTTTTGAGCAGGTATAAGAAATAAATGATTCGGATTATTAAAGTGAGTTTAGAAATGACCCCCCAAAAGGCCGAAATTGGACCGTCCAATCCATAAAATCTACGGTAATGGATTCCGTCCTCAACCTAAAACTAGACCTTGATCATTCACGTGATATAGTTTCAAACTCAAGTAGTGGGGTTTTTTCATTTTTTGTCACAATTTATACATCAACAGGAAGCGAGGTGTTGATAAATTAATTTATAGCTAGCAGATTCAGGAGCTATCTATATAATTTTAGATCCCACCCGCGTCACTCATAGGGTTTGAACTTATGCCTCCACAGAGGAAACGCTAACTGAACTTTATAGCTCAGCGGCGTCAAGTAGTTGGTTTGGATCTCTATTATTTCTTGGCTTTATATCTATATCAAATCAATCACTAATTAAAAATAAGGAAAAATTTCTTTTATATCCCTTCGACTTTGATTGAAAATTCAATTTGATCCTTCACCTTTCAATTTGGACAAATAAATACTTCTACTTTTGAATTGTTTCCAATGTCATCCTTGACTTGGATGCCGTTTGGTATTTGGACGGAAAAATGTCATGTGCCCAGCACATGATCTTTTTTGAAGGGTAAAATTGTCCATTCCCCTTCCTCCCTAACAATGCACCAGCACAATAGGGCCGAAACATTACATTTAATAAGCTAAGGGGGTAAATTGTGATTTTAACATTTTGATTTAAAAGCCAAATCGTTTTCACTGTTCCAATCACGCCACTCTCGGCCTGAATTGAATTCCCCATAATTTCTGATTCTAAACTTTTAAAGCTTGCATATTTAGCAACGTAATATACTTAGAGGCGCTAGGAGAGAGATTTTTCTACCTTGAATCCAACCAAAAAAGCAATGAATGGGTATCGGTAAATTTCGAAAATTTGGAGAAGACGACGGAGAGGGGGACCGCGGGGTGGCCGTGGCCTGAAGTGGTGGTGGATTTGTGATGCTCTTTGACGTGTGGGAAGGTTGGAAACCCGAATTCGAGCAGTGGGGTGGTGTAGAATGTAAATTCGTTTCCTCTCTCTCTCTCTCTCTAAAACTCCATTGGAGGTGGTGGATGCTTTCTCTCTCTTATTTTTTGTAACTAATTTCATATGACTCTTAGGTGTTGTGTGTGTGATTTTCGGACCTTAGTGCTGGGATATATATAGAGGGATGAGAGAGGAGTAAATGGAGGGAGTAGAGAATAATTGGGATGGCTGGCTATGGAGGGGCAAGGTGGCAATAGGTGGTGGCAGCGGTGGTAGGTGATGGCAGTGGTGGCAGGTGAGGAGAAGGGGGATGGGTGGTTGGGTGTGGTCAGTGGTGTGCCGGAATTGGCCAATTTGGCCCGGGAGGAAATGGGTACAGAGTAGGGTGGTGGTGAGGGTTTGGCTGGGGAGGGAAGAGGGAGAAAGGGGAATAGACGATTTTACCCCTAAAAAAAGATCATGCGTTGGGCACATGACATTCTTCCGTTCAAATACCAAACGGCATCCAAATCAGGATGACATTGGAACCAATTCAAAAGTAGAAGTATTTATTTGTCCACATTGAAAGATGAAGGACTAAATTAAATTTTCGATCAAAATCAAAGGGATATAAAAGAAATTTTCTCTAAAAATAATCTATCGATCACAATCAGAGCATTAGAAAACTTAACGAAGCAATAATGCAGCATACAAAACAATCAATATACAATTAATTATAGTACAAGAGATATATATACACACATTATTCTTTACCGTATCCACCACGAAACCATACATCACCGTTACTACGTCAATCTCCACCATCTAGTCCAATTTTCCACGACTAATTATTTCACTAAACGATTTAAAAAAGCGAAATACTTTCCTCACAAATTTAAAACACAACTCCGGCCAAAATCTCATTGGGGACATTCTATACATATGAATTCACATGCATCAAACAATTTCGAGCATAATTGTATCTGTAATTGTGTTTTAAAGTTGTGTGCATAGACTTTTTGTTGAAGGCGAGAGAGAGCATCGCCCACGACGGAAAATCAATCCCGGATCGGGCATTCGGACAGGTGGGAGAACTCTGAGGCGAGGCGGGAGGCGATGGCGGAGTGATACATGGCGTCGTGGAACGCCCCCGTGTCGGTCGTCATCAGCCGGAGCCGTCTCGCCTTCTCATCGGTGAAGGTTCCGGACGCGAACCGTGATCGGGTCGACAAAGTTTTCGGATCCTGATCCGAACCCGACTGCGTGTCCACATCGAGCCTGAGTCTGTTGCCGGGGTCAATGTAGTCGGGCTCGGAGGACCAGCCGAAGAGCGGGGTCCACCAGTTGGACGACGGCGTGCCTTTCCTGTGGCCTCCGGTGGCGCATGGGCGGAGACCGATCGGTCGGATGGATACAAGGTTGACGGCCATTTCTTTGCGTCTATGCAGGTAGTGAGATAGTGATCTTGGAGGGTATATAGAAATAGAAGCAGAGTGTTTAGAGAGAGAGAGAGAGAGAGAGAGAGAGAGATGGGAAGGCGTAATTGGCACGGCCGTTAAGTGGGTTTAAAAAGAGGGAGGAGGAAGGGGAAACGGATAAGATTGTACACGTGGTGGTATACATCTTGACGCGTTGTGTGGGGATCAGCTATACGAACAACGGGGATGCTAAAAAATTACAGTATATACTTTTTCCGTCGCTTTTAAAAATTTTTTTTTTTGCGAAAATTAGTGAATTTTTAAATTGAACACTTTAATTTGGTGTAAAGAAATTAAAAAGAATATATAAAAATATAATTTTTTGAAATCTGAAAATAGACGAATTTCTGTAGAAAGATTATTTAAAATGGGAAGGAGGGATAAAAAAGAGTTTAAATTCTATCCAACTTATGTGTCCACTAGTATTGTTTATGGCTCCATTACGTGTTTATCACTCCAATCTGAATCGTTTATCTTGTTGAACTAGAATTTAATATATTACCTCAAAAAAAATTGCTTAATCGGAAAATTAGTAAGTATGTAGAAAATTGAATTTTGATTTATAAAATGGACAGTAATGCACGATTCCTCAAAAAGTTGGTTTTTTTTTTTCATTATTGTGCTCCATATTTCTAACCTTTAAAATCATTTTCAAACATTTTTGAGAACTAATTTTGTAAATCTAAACATTTATACCTTCGACTTTTCAAAATGGACTAACATTTTTGGAACATCAAAAAAAGTTTTATGGTTTTCACTACATGTTACGTATTAAAGTGTAGTGGAAGTTTTATATATAGTTTTTCACGAAATGAGTACCTTTGTCAAAGACGAATGACAAATCCAAAATTTAAAGTAAATCTAAAAATTCAGAAAACACAAACTTACCAAATGGAGAGCTTAATTGAAGATAAATTTGTAATGATTATGTTGTTATCCAATTAATTATCTATTTGGTATAAATATCCTGTTGAACAAAATTTAGAATTTGAACGCTGAAGATGACGATTATAAAACCTAGGTGGAGTCAATTGAGAAAAGCACTTGTGCATTATAAGAAAACGTCCTTACTATTGTCAGTTCACTAGGTTGACAATAAGCACACTAGAAGATAAAGAAAACAAATATTTTTATGAACTTTTTACCCCTTATCCCCTCTGCTCCACTCGTTCATATCCTTCCATGCTCTTATTTCAAAAGCCCATCATATAATTACAATCGTCATCAAATCATCCATCTCGTAATACACGTGACGAAGATATCGCCCGTAACTTATCAAAAAAAGAAGATATCGCCCGTATAAAAATGATTGCACATGGAATTCAATAATTAAACACATTAACAAGAGGCATTATTATATTATAAAATACAAAGAAAATATATTTTAAACTTTTAGGCTGCGTTCTTATGAATTTAACTTAAATTTGAGAATTGTCTTCATTTGAATTTTTTCCGCATTTCTTAGTTTTGCGCCCATTAATTGTAGGTTATTGATTTGTTTCGACGAGAAGAATCGAAAAAGTAATTTTTTTTTTTACTTTTACCCAAGTATTTTGGGAAATAACCACATTTTTTTTTGCTTAAAATGGTTATTTCTTAAAATACTTGGATAAAAGTAAAAAAAAATTATTTTTCCGATTCCTCTCATCGCGACGGATCAATAACCCATAAAAGTTTGACTCAAAACTAAATTTAGCAAAAAAATTCAAATAAGGATAAAATTTTTAGATTTAAATTAAGTTTAAGTTAAGTTCATAACAACGCAACCTTAGACTTTGAATTTAAAGAAATTTAACCATGAATCGATCTATAGATATTTAATCAAATTGATTTCTAAAATATATATATACATATATATTATACACACACACAAAAACATATTCTTAATCACGTATCCACAAATGTTTTTATATATGTATACTGCAAGATGAACGCTATGGATCACGATTTTGGGCATAAAATAGCCGGACACAAAAAAAGGAAAGTAAGAGTATGAAAAAATATGCAAGGATGAGGATTGGAGGGATGCGAAATTATTTTATTCTCGTGAAGCATTGCTCCACAGGGCTGCTATACCACATGTTTGTGTGGTGCCCCTAAAAACGTGTTTGGGTTTCACATAGAAGTGTGGAGAAAAACTCCTGTGGACATGGGCAGAAGCATGCACTAAGAACAATTGGGGTCCAGTGATCCCACTCACTTTGATTTTTAACAAGAATATTTTGGGTCAAGTTTACAAACCAAAATTTTCTAGTTTGACCTTACGTAGAACAAAATATCTAAATTGCCCCAACTAGATTAAATGCATAGAAATTTCAAGCCTCTCTTCTTTTTGGAAATGGATAGTGCTACAAATGAAACTATCATGGGCTATCATGTATTGTTTGACAAATAGTATAATAAGTGTTTGGGATCAATTCTAAAGCAAAATTAGATTATTAGTGTTTATTTATCTTATAATTAACCTTTTAATTTAGTTAGTTTTTGGACTAAAATATAGAGAAAAGTTATTGCATGTGAATATTCAAGCTAATGACTTTTGCCTAAGCCTTCGTTTGCGAATCGTACCCTTTACCCAGGTTTAAAGAAAAATAAGAGTATCACTCCCCACCACTAAATTAAGATTCTCATGATTATTTCTTTTGCAGGACGTAAATAAGACTGATCACGATTTCATTTGACTACCTTATAGACGTTTATTTGTAGGTACATATTGATACTATATTTGTTGTCCAAGTAAAAAATTCTAGAGGATATTAAAGACATGGTCGAACCATATTCGATACAAAAGAGTTAAAAAGTCAGACTTCGACCGAGCCTTCACCGTTCATTTCTAAAATAGATACTCTCTCCATCCTACAAGTGTTTGCCCCGCCTGGAATTTTTTTGCAAATTTTAATTAAAACAATGTATATTTGAAAGTAGTTTCTGAATATATTTTATATGTTTGAAAATTTTCACTGTCGTATGTAATGTTTGTATCATTGAATAAGACAGCCGTATTAAGACGGAAGGTTCTACAAATTAGAAACCTCTTAATTAAAATTGCTACCCTAGTAGGGTGAAGTGCTGTTGGCCTCCTTTACATACTCTGGACAGAATTAGATTCCCGTAAGCCCCATTCCCCTCCCCTAAGTCTTCTAAAATAGTGTAGATCAAGATTAACGTACAAAAATAATTTAAAATTGCTATAATTTTCATATAACTCCAAGTAAACACAAGACCAACACCGTATCTCAATCTTAACACTATCGATTTTATGAGATCGCATGCTCGAATTTTGCGGAAGCCAAATAATTCATACATTGAGGTCATTGAAGGGTTTGCCCGATTGTTAGTTTTAGGACTCCGGAATGAATCGAGGACCTCGAGATGAACATAATCTAGCCCGGACAATAATGATATTTTCAAAATTCAAATCTTAGTTTAGCACTTCTGAATTCGGAAGAAACCGACGGTCGTTATTTCAAGGAAGCCGGCTCCGTTGTTCCGAATTTCAAATTGACTGCACGTTTTTCCAATTGTATGCATTCAGAATAATAGACAAATGTTTGGTTTTGGAATTATGCTTGAGAGAGAGAGAGAGAGAGAGAGAGAGAGAGAGAGCCCGCGTTGTGCCGATCCTTATTTGGCCAGTTTTGTTTGCATGTGATGGAAACTAATTTAGACCGACAAACAAAAATGGGTTTTGAATAGGAAGGCTGCTGTCGGGGTTGACAATTCCGAATTGAAAAGGTATATTCTCCTTATTCGCTTGAATTTAATTTCTTCGCAATCACATTTCTAATGAGCATTGCCACATTGGCTTCTTGCAACGGCTTATTATTCGGTACTCTAGGATTTAACTTTCCTCCCTTAACATAACATGTGGAGACAGTGGAGTGGAGTCTACATGTAAGTTCCGTGTGAACTCCACATATTATATGATGAGAGAGAATACCTTCGAAGTTTGAAACTTGCAAGCTGTAATCTACTTGGTACTTTCTTTTAATTTCTACTTACTTTTTTTTTTTTGCATTCTTGTTTCCCAACCAGGGACTCAAGGGCGGAGCTGTGCTATGGCTACCATGGGCTGTAGCCTAGGTCATATTCCAAAAACACCACACAAAAAAAAAAAATTATATGCCAAGTTTTAGTTAAAAAAGTTTTAGCCCAACCCATTTGCTTCTTTAGCCCAACCCACCAATCCATTTTAATTAGCCCAGCCTTCTTTCCTTGAGGAGAACCCAAACAAAGTCCTGATCGATTTAAGAAAAATCAAAACAAAAGCAAATCAAATTACACTGTAAACAGAATCCCATCCTTCTTTCTTTGAAAAATAAAATTACATCAACTAGCTAGAGAGATTGGAGTTATAAAAATCTTCTGATGTCGAGATGAAGATAGGCGGCCGAGTCGTCGGAATCGCGCCATAGTTCGCTAGAGTCCTGGACTAATCGAACAGTGAAGTTGGGGTTGGTTTTGCCTTTGAGGAAAGCTTGTTGAAAATATCAACTCAGATTCGATAACAAATGATTTTTACTCTTTGAAACATTGTAGGGTACACCTTCAATAGTGCACGTTTTCTGTACTTTTATTTTGTTTATTTTTGAACATTTACGTATTTAGGTATAAGTTTGCCTCTTTTTTTGTTCATATGTATAAAATTTGGGTTAGCCCAGGGCAGAATTAATTTCTAGTTCCGTCCTTGATTAGGGACTCTTTGGACCGGTTATGGTATCCAATTACCAACAAGGGGTTAAGGGTGTGTTCCACCACTAGGACCCATTTTGCTAACGAAAGTAAATACTTATTTTTTTAAATAAGAACTTATTTTTTGAATTAATGGTGGTATATTGTGAGAGAATGATTTACCTTATAAAACGGAAAATAAATATTTAAAAAATAAGAATCGTGGCAGAACGGGGCCTGAAATAAGTACATACTTACTTTTCAATTAAATATGATGTATTTTAAAAAAATGACCTATCTCATAAAATGAGACATAATAAGTACTTAAAAAATCAAAACTTTAGTAGTACGGAGCCTAAATCCTAGACCTTAGCTTTCTCTTTGGAAGAAGAGTTTTTATTGTAATAGCTTCAGAGTTCGGAGTCCTTGGTGCTAGAATGCTTAGTTTGTTTGAGTTGTGGTATGACTTGTACATGAGTGAAAAGGGCAATTTAGTTACACGGTTGGGGTCCTTGCCGAAAATATTGCGTGTATGCTTGTATTAGGAGACGGAAGAATAAAAATCCTAGAATCACACTACGCAAAGGTAGCATTCCAACAATGTTGGCACCCCATTCACGGCAATCATGTGCTACTTTGCCAAGAGCGGATAAGAAATCAACCCAAAACAAGTTCGAAAGCAAAAGGAATAGGATCACAACACCCAGTACCACAACCCTGCACAGAGGGAGGAGCATACGCCCAAACAAAAAATCCAAAAACAAGTCTAGAGTCCATGGACACCAGTCATCTTGAGATCGCAAGAACTCCAAAACTCGACCCAATACTCTGCCCAGATTGGATATCGGCAGAGCATTTCATTGGCAGCAGCAGCATTTCCATAATTGATCCAAAACTTCCGAAAAAATTAATAGGTTTACTTGATAAAAACCAAGAAAAAGCAAATCATGAGCAACATCAGATCAGAAGGGTACATATACCACATGCAATCAAAGCAAAATCATGAATAACCACTAGCTACCTAAACAAACACCCACACCCGCTACACTACAAGAAGTTCTCCAACAATAATATGAAATGCAGCCCAAACTCGTCACTTTCTTGCTCATCTTCCCATCCTATATTCCAAACAATATCTCATCTAGCGACAGAGCTTCCTTCCTAGCTTGCACCTGCAACAGGAATTTATGAGGGTCAAAAAAACACGTAAGTACAAATGCCGATTAATCCTGTTGACACAGGACGAGCCCATTCGATTGTGCTGGCCTATAATAAGGGAATATATTACTAATACCACTTGTCCCAGTTATCTGGAATCACAAATTTTGTGGGATTGGGTTTGATTCCTGTACCAATCGCAGCAATCAAACATGATCTAATGTCTTATTGACGTAATACCAACCTGGTGAAAATAAGTCGACAAGTAAGGTTTATTCGTTGTAAAGTAAAATATGAAGTGGACTTGAATCATTATGAAGACAAAATGGATGAACAAAATTCACAAGCACAATCACTATAATATATATTGGAATGGGATAGCAACAGATTTCCAAAGGAAATTTTGAAGTTGACGTGACATCGGAATTCTAACTCCCAAAGTATCAGGTATTGAAGTTCAAAGAGAGACACCGAGTATCATTCCTCCTCTCTATATAACATAGGAAAAGCTACAGAAGTAAATAAAGAGTCACAGACATGAGTTCGTTTTTTGTTTCTCTCAAGTACTTAGTATAAATTTTTCTAATTAAATGTGATAGATTGTGATAGAATGACTGTCTCGTAAAGTGGAAAATAAGTACTTAAAAAATAAGATGCTTAACAGAACGGGACTCAAGTGTATCTCACAATTAGGGGACAATGATGTGCTCTCAATGTCCTAGAGATTCTGCGTATGTTCAATTTTTTCAAAAATTCACAGAACTCCTAGTTTTCTGGATCGCTGAATCACAAAACAAAGCTAAAAACTAGTAGGATAAACATATGTAAATGTTTTAGGATTGTTAGAAGATTCACAACAGAGTATATACAATGTGTATGTTACAACACCAGATAAAATACAATAAGTACCACGAAGTTACAGACTAGATTATGTAGAAACGGTAGTCACGACAATAAGGCTATTTCCAAATTCAAAGGTTATGAAATGCAAGAGCATTAACAGCTCATACCTGACAACGCGATCGATGTTTGCTAGTTTCTTCTATTCACTGTGTCTGCAACCGTTCTCCTCAATCTTATCACTTTCTTAGGCAATTTTCTTTCAGCAAGTTTGACAAAAAATCTAGGTCTACGAATTAAGAACATGAGAGATCCTAGAAAGAGTCCCAGTGTCATTCCACACCCGTACCCTATCACCACAATTTTCCAAGAAAATCCATCAAAATCTAAATCATCTTCCTCATGTTGTAAAACCGGTGGCTGTACTTTTGTTCGATTATCTTCACATTCCTTCGACAGTGGAAACCCACATAATCCTAAGTTTCCAGCATATGAACCATTCCCAAATGTATTAAATTGTCGACCATTGGGTATGGGTCCATGGAGACAATTCCACGAAAGGTTCAAGACCGCAAGAAATGTCAAACTTGTTAATTGGCTTGGAATTCTCCCGGTGAGGTGGTTAGAAGAGATGTCTAACGATTCAAGGGTCGTCAAGTCTCCCAAAGATTCTGGAATATGGCCTGTAAGGCTGTTATGAGAAAAATTAAGTAGTGTGAGGGAATTGAGCTTTCCAATGGCACTTGGAATTTCTCCACTGAAATTGTTGGATGAAAGGTCAATTGTTGTGAAGATAGTCAGTATTCGCACCAATTCAATCTCATTCCCCTTCATTGTCACTATCACCGAATCGTGATAATAACCACCCCTATCCCTCATGTATTGTATGTTAGGCATGGTACTGTTCTTCATTGCTTGGAAATATTCAAAATACCTCCCAGGCAAATAGCCGGTGAACCCATTGTAGGAGAGGTCAACAATTCGAAGCCTAGGAAAGGAAAATTTACTCGTTAAAGTGTTTATGGGACCATAAAATCGGTTGGATCGAATGACAAGAACCTGCAACTCTGGAAGAGTCTCCAACCAATATGGAAATGTGTCGTTAATCTTGTTGTTTGCGACATTTAGAACTTCCAAACTTGTACAATATGCCAAAGATCTTGGCAGTGATCCTTCAAATTTGTTTCCACTCAAATCAAGACTTTGTAATTGGTTGGGCTTTGCAAATCCTAAGGGAAGGGTTCCTGTAAATCTATTGGAGCGCAAATTCAAAACTGAGAGAACACTACTAAAATTTCCCAAACATTGTGGAACCGCACCGCTCAATTTGTTGTGAGACAAATCAAGAATCTCAAGGGAACTCGCATTGCAAATCAATGAAGGAATCTCTCCACTAAGAGTGTTGTTTGAGATGAAAAAGTATTTTATGAGCGGGGGTGGAATGGGAAGTGGTCCTTGAAGCAAATTGGAACGAAGATCAAGAGTATCTAGTTTCTCCCAGGGAAGTTGCTTTATGCCTGTTAGAAAGTTGTGTGAAAGATTCAAATACCACAATGAAGCCTTCCCTATGAACCCAACCCAATTCGGAATCTCTCCATGAATTCTATTGTCAGAAAGATCTAGCTTTTCAAGATTCTCTGAGGTTCTTAAAAAATCAGGGAACACCTCGATGTTGCAAGAGGACATATAGAAATACCTAAGGTTGGGAAGGGTATTGTTGACAGTGCTTCCAGCGACCACTGAAAGATTAGTGTTGGAAACAGAAAGCTCCTCAAGATTGTTGAGTACTTGCAGATCTACAACACCACTTAGATCATTTGATGCAAGATAAAGTGTGTCCAAATTTACAAGAGTTGAAATTGACCGTGGAATGGGGCCACGAAGTTTATTGTCACTCAATTCAATGCTGTAAAATCGTAAATGATGCTGGAATTCAGGAATCTGACCAGTTAATTTGTTGGAACTCAAGTCTAAATACATCAATGACGGAAGAGAAAACAATGATCGAGGTATTACCCCACTGAGAGAGTTACTCCCCAAGTAGAAATATTGTAGGTTTTGAAGACCACTTAAATTGAAGGGGATGGGACCCGTGAGCTTATTACTATATATGCTTAAAGAAACAAGGGGCTTCAAGTTTGCAACCCAAAGGGGAAATCCACCAATGAAATTGTTATCCTCCAGAGCTAAATCCTCCAGGTTTGTGAGCTCAGCAAGAACGGGAATTCTACCTTGGAAGTTGTTGGCGGAAAGATCTAACAGAGTGAGTTGCTTGAGATTTGAGAGAGTAGATGGGACTTCACCGGTAAAACCATTTTCCGCTAAAGCTAGTACACGGATCTGCGTAAGGTTCCCTAGAGACTTAGGAATAGAACCTCGTAATTCGCAATCTCCGACAGACAAGTAATTCAAAGCCTTGAGATAACCAATTGAGTAAGGTAGTTTTCCAGATAAAGCTGTCGAGGTGAGATCCAAGAATTTCAAAGACTTGAGATAGCCAATTGAATCGGGTAAACTAGAAGATATATTTACTCCATGAAGGGCGAGTTCTTGTAGTTGTGTCAGGTTTTTCAGAAGAACTTTGAAATGGAGTGGTTCAAGTCTCAGTTGAGATTCGTGAGAAGAAGAAAGATCAAGTGAAATCAATTTGGACAGGTGGGAGATTTCAGATGGGATTGAACCTGATAAAGCAGAATTTGATAGGTTTAGATGTGTCAATCTTGCAAATCTGCCAAACACATATGAAATGCGAGTGCCGTTGAAGTCATTGTAAGCCAGATTAAGCCGTTGTAGGTGAGAGAGTTGGGAAAGGCTGCTATTGGGATGGATTTTGCCATAGAGCTGGCTACAACTGAGATCAAGCCCAACCACATGACCGGTCAAGCTATCGCACGTGACCCCATCCCAATTGCAACAATCAGTTGCATTCTCATCCCATGACAGGGTCTTTGGAAATGAAGGAACACCAGAAAGATAATGATCATCACAATCGGAAGAAGCACTGCTGTTTATAGTAAACATATGCTTAAATTGCAGTAGTGCAGACCTCTGGTCACGACGACACAAAGGGCGTGCAAAAGAAGAAAAAGACAGGAGAGACGATGAGGAAAAAGCAAGCAGATATTGCGAGAAACAGAGAAGGAATAGAAATAGCCAAGTTAACGCACCCATCCTTCGTCAAAATGAAGAAACAACAGATTGAGAAAAGAGGAACGATGAGCAGCGGCTTTGGGTAATTATGGCATTGAGGGGAGAAGTACTCTAGCTTGCCCTTTACAAGAGCATCTCCAATTCAATACTCTATTTGAGAGTATCAAAATACTCTATTTTATTCATAAAGTGATTTTAGAGGAAATCACTATTCTTATTTACTCCAACCACAAACTCTCTATTTTTTCCTCTAAAATTTTCCTCCAAAATTAACCTCTACCGATTCCCTCCAAAATCACCCTCCAAAATTAACCTTGCCACAGCTTCCCCTCCTATTTTTTTACCCTAGAAGGGAACCTTCAAGCCATGCACAACATAGAATTTTGTCCTCTTCCACTAGGAAAGCTCTGTCCCGTTGGGAAGTTTTCCTAGCAAGTTCCATACTTGGAAGAAAACTTGAGAGGATAATTTTTACTAGACTTCAGCTCTTGGAGAGGAAGAACTCATCTACCAGTTGCCGTGGAATTAAGGTGAATAGTGTTATAGAGGGATCCTCCATATTTTCTCCCATCCTCTAAATATGGAGGATCAAAATCCCATCCTCTCAAATAGAGGAGGCTTGAGAGGATGGATTGGAGAAATTTCATACTCTTAAATGGAGAAATAGAGCATGGATTGGAGGTGCTCTAAGGGATTACTGATTGCATAAGCAAATATTCCCTCATTGACACAAGACTTTCAAGTCAATTCAATATTAATTTGGAAGCCTCCTGGCCATGGAAAAGTTGTTGGAATATGTGGCTCAAATCCTCTCCTTGGTCAAAGATTGGATAAAGATAGCCTTTGTTGACAAAAGGAAAGATCTGCCATGTCTTGTTGAAACAATGTCTGGTCGACGCGAGGAGAACCACAAATAATTGAAAGACAATCAAATACTACAGAGGTGACAACACTGAGGTAGGCGTTGGTACATCATTTAACCTTCCCTCCATTGATTGTTGTTTTTTTTTGGGTATGTTTGTTTTCAAGTTTTTACTTATTAATTAGGCATTACCTGGTTATACTTCGTGTAATTCATTCCATTGTCGGGAAGAAGGTTTAGACTTTAGCATTTATTCAATCATCATCCCCTTGATGACTACTGCCACAGAATCTCGATCCCTAAAAGCTTTGCCCCATATATTTCAAGTAGTTTTAGTTTTAAGTGGAGTTGTAACGAAGTCTGATACTCCCTTCGTCTCTTTTTAAGTGTCCCGCTTAGTAATTCCAACTTATTAAGAAAATATCATCATTACACCTTTCACATCAACTTTTACCTTCACTTTTCCTATTTACCCTCTATGAAGATATCATCATTACACTTTTATTACTAACTTTTCAAAATTGAATCTAGTTTTAAAGACAAAATGGAAAATGTACCAACTTTTATCTTTTAACTTTTCAAAATGAACACTTATTAAGGGACATCTCAAAATAGAATACTCGACTTTAAAAGGGGGACGGAGGGAATAGTAAGTATGTAATTTCATTATTATCGTTAACAAAATTACCCCTTTCCCCATTTTTCGATAGATGAGGGTAGGGATGGCAACGGGGCGGATCGGAGGCGGATATTGTAATATCCGAATCCGAACCCTCCACCCGCCCTTCGAATCCGCCCCGAACTCCAAACGGATTATATTTTTGTCCTCCATCCCCGCTCCGATCGGATATCCGAATCCGAATTTGGAAAAAAAAAAAAGTTTGGAACTCGATTAAAAAAAAAAACTAACAGATTAAAAAAAATAAAATAAAACTAACATGGAGAGGGAGTCTCGCAGCCGCGTTCCTGAGGGGAGATTGCCGCATCTCACCGTTGCCGGAGGGTCTTTTAGAGAGAGAGGGAGGGGGGTCGGGGAGGAGAGAGAGAGAAGGGGGAGAAGTCATGGGCGAGGGTAGGGAAGAGGAGGGTTGTGTGAAGTGAAGTCGGTTGGGTAGGAGACTGACTATTGACTAACCCCTAAAAATAAGATATGTTTATATAGTCGGATATTCGGAGGTGGATCGGATATCGGATTCGGGGTGGATCGGATATCGGATTCGGGGCGGATCGGATTGGAGGTGGATCGGATATCGGATTCGGGGCGGATCAGATCGGAGGCAAACTTACCTCCAAATCCGATCCAATCTCCGAATTTTTTTTGAAAAATAATTCCGAATCCGCCCCGATATCCGAAAAATATCCGAAAAATCCGATCCGATCGGAACGGATAACGGATCGGATACGGACGGATCGGCCGAGATGGCCATCCCTAGATGAGGGGGTGTTAGCTAAAAAATTAATTAGTTCTTGATATTATTGTTTTCTCAAACCTTTACTTATCTTCCAATGTGAAAAAATAGATGGATAGATTTGTCTTGGAAATCTCAATCACTAGCGAAGTTAGTGGGTGTTAGCTCAGAGTATGAATTAATGAAGACCTGGCCTAGAAAAGGAAAGTGGTTTCTCCTCCTCCATATTACCTTCCCTAAAGATAGCACCTTCCATCTTGTCCGGCGCCTCCCTGGTGTAGAACATAAGTTTAGCACTAACTGCCTCAGTTCCATTGCTCTCTGCCGGCTTTGATTTCCCCCAAACACTTGCGACGATGTTAACTGGGTTTGAAAACAGAGCAATCCCACTTCTATCCAGGAAAACTTCTAATTTTGAAAACAGAATGCAATTGGGTTTGATTCTCTCTGTTTTAAATGGGTTTGATTCTCTCTGTTTTAAATGGGTTTTAAAACACAGCAATCCCACGTTTTCAATTCTTAAACCTACTTAGTACCTAACATCCCTGTCTATTTTCAAACTCCCCACCTAACATCCCTGTCTATTTCTCGATCCCTGATGAAGAATTTGTTTTTACCCTCCACCCATACCCCAGAATCTGTTTATGAAAAGTAAAATCAAGAAAATTGAGAAAGAGCACACAACGGAATTCATTCCGGTAAATTGTTCAAGACCAAAGCATAGTAGCATTATTACTTGGAAAAAGGATGAAAAAAAGCAAACCACAAACACAAGCTATAGGTAACCTAAACCAACACCCCCCATACTTCATAGCTTCTCCTACAAGAAGTTTTTTACAACGATAGTATGAAACGCAGGCCAAACTCGTCATTTTTTCTTGCTCATCTTATCTTACATTGCTGCGACTTTATCTCAAGTGGCAACAAGAGCTTCGTCCATCTTTCACTGCAACGGAAATATCAGATAGAAAGAAAAACATGTGAGTTCAAATACAAAAGCCAAATAATTCTGTAGACTTAGGCCTCCCTCTTTTTTTTTGGTGTTTGTGTACGAGGCAATAAATCTAGTCTACTCTATCGTATGTGATGCAGAGGTGATTGCACTTGATTACATGGCCTTAAGAAGTACTTGTGGAGGTGCAACCCATGCATGGTTGATGCGAAACGGCCCAAACAACACAATTTGGTAGATTGTCCTAGAACCAGAATATTCTAGAAGTGCTCCAAACTTTCACATATTATTCGTAGTTTGAAAGAAACACACATTTAGGAGACAAATCCAATCGTATATCTAATCAAAGCAATCAAACAGGCACATATATCTTATTGACATAGCACCTGCAATGTATACAAGGTGGAAAAATAAGTACATAAAAAAGACGATTCTTATTTGAACTACTAAGTCTTATGGGTACCTAATGATTGAAACTGGAATTCGATCATCGTAAAGGCAAAATGGAGGAAGCAATTTCAAACAGCATAATTATTGTATTGGAATTTGAAGTAGCGCCTTCTTGGTAGCCTAATTCCATAACAAATTTGAATTTTTTATCCTAACTTTTGAAGTGTATGATAAAGATAAACAAAGCAAGAAAAAAGAGCGACAGATATGACTGCTTTTTCTCCTTTTCGTTCTGAAGAGAAACCAACAAGAAGAAATTTTTACATGACTGAAATCACCTTAATTTATGTATCTGATCACAGGGGAAAATGACATGATGCCAATTTCAAACGGCACTTTCAGTGAAAATCATTCGAAGTACTGAATATATGCCGTGAATCTGCAACCCCGATTTCCAATTTCAAACGGCACTTAAGTTCAAAATGTAAACCCTCTACTTGGTTACTTGCACGCGATTATGTCTAACATGTAGAAAGATAGGAATACTAGTCTCAAAATGTAACCACATGACATACTCTATAGGAGGGCCATTTCAAATTTACCTACTAGATTGCAAAAAATTAAAATAAATAGGAGTAATAAATAATGGCCAACATAGTTATAACCTAATTCAACAATGGTGAAATATTGTAAGTACTGCGTTAGGAGCTTATACCTGAAAATACGACCAATGTTTGCTACTTTCTTCTTCCCACTGTGCCTGTAAGCGTTCTCCTCAATCTTATCACCTTTTTGGGCATTTCTCTTTTAGCAAGTCTCACAAATAACTTAGGTCTACCAATTAAGAATATGAGAGATCCTAAAAAGAGTCCTAGTGTCATTCCACAACCATAACCTATCGCCACAATATTCCAAAACAATCCATCAAAATTGTGATCATCTTCCTCCTGTGGTAACACCGATGGATGTACTTTTGTCTAATTATCTTCACATTTCTTCGACAATGGCAACCCACATAGTCCTAAGTTCCCAGCATATGAACCATTCTGAAATGTATTAAATTGTGAACCTAGGGGTATGGGACCATGGAGTCGGTTCCGTGAGAGTTTCAAGACCTCAAGAAACGTCAAACTGACTAATTGGCTTGGAATTCTCCAGGTGAGATTGTTAGAGGAAATGTCTAATGATTCAAGGCTTGTCAAGTTTCCCAAAGATTCCGGAATATAAGGCTATTATGAGAAATGTTAAGCACTATGAGGGAATTGAGCTTTCCAATGACATTTGGAATCTCTCCGCTGAAATTGTTGGATGAAAAGTCGATTGTTGTGAAGATAGTGAAAATTCTCTGCATTTCGATCTCATTGCCCTTTAGTGTCACTGTGACAGAATCGTGATAATACCTATTTTCAGCACTCATGTATTTTTTGTCTGGCATAGTTTTATTCTTCATAGCTTGGAAATGTTCAAAATATCTTATTGGCAAATGGCCATTGAACTCATTGTAGGACAGGTCAACGATTCGAAGCTTAGGAAAGGCAAACTTACTATTCGAAGTGTTTATGGGACCATGAATTGGTTGGATCGTATGACAAGAACCTGCAACTGAGGAAGAGTCTCCAACCAATATGGAAATATGTCTTTAATTTTGTTGTTTCCGATGTTTAGAACTTCCAAGCTTGTACAATCTACCAAAGATCTTGGCAGTGGTCCATCAAATTGATTTCCACTCAAATCAAGACTTTGTAGTACGTTGGGCTTTGTAAATACCAAGGGAAGGGTTCCCGTGAATCTATTGGAGCGCAGATTCAAAACCGAGAGAGTACTACTAAAATTCCCAAACATTGTGGAACCGCACCGCTCAAATTGTTGTGAGACAAATCAAGAATCTCAAGGGATCTCGCGTTGCAAATCGTTTGGTCATGACTCATGACGATACAAAGAGTGTGTAGAAGAAGAAAAAGACAAGGGAGACGATGAGGAAAAAGCAAGCTGATATTGGGAGAAATAGAGAAGGAATTGAAATAGCCACATTAATGACCCCATCGATCCTTTGTCGAAATGAAAAAGAAACAACTGGTTGAGGAAAAGAGAAAAGATGAGCAGTGGATTAGGGTGATAATGGCAATGGTGGGAGTACTCTAGCTTGCCGTCCCTCTATAACGAAGTACTCTAGCAATACCCCTCACTGACTCAGACTTCCAAGTCAAGTCAATATGTTGAAAAGTACTCTTGGCCACCGAAAAGTATGTATGCTACAGATGGATTGGTGATACCTCAGTGTATGGTATGAATGAAGACCTGGCCTTTTAAGTCACAAAATGTGTTTCAAATGGATGGTCCATTAGATTAGACCTCTCGTTTGCATTATTCTATCAAGAATAAGATGTCCACCAACCAAAGGTCCATTGGTTGCATTCTCACAAGTCTGAGTCATATGATCTTACTTTTGATCCTTGTTTTCCCTCCTCTCAAAGTTTTTTCAACTTTGGTCGAAATTTTTATACTTTTTTCGATTTCTCATTGAGACGTAAAAATTTGACCCAAATCTTGTACAAATAAATAGCGAACAACGTACAAAAAAAAAATTGCCACATAAATTATTGAACGAACTTTTTGGTAGTTTGTTTACATTTGGAGTTCCTAAACTCATTCTGAACTGTACGAGTCAAAGGAAAATTATTGATCGAAAAAAGATCAACAAATGGGTGAACAATACCCACACAATCACCATAACAAAACAACTACTCTCTCCCACCGCAAATAATAGTCCAATATTTCATTTTTGAGCTCTCCCTTAATAAGTATTCATTTTGAAAAGTTAATAGGTCAAAGTATTGTACAATTATTGTTTTCTACTCCTGAAAAGTTACTGAGCAAGGAGTTAATGGGTAGAAGAGGAGGATAATTTTGGAAAGTGAAAATAAAAAGACTTCTTCTAACACGATCAGAGTTGCTGTAAGTATGTTAAATTGACATTACTCCGGAACCACATTGAGCTTCAACCAGTCTCTTGCACAGAAAAACAGCCCCAAACAAACACAATTATTCTACGTCTCAACAAAGAAAGCATAATAACTGCATTTATCTCAAAATTCTCAATAATCAAGAATTCTTCACTTTTCACTACGATTTCGAGCAACAAAACGGAAGGATTTGAGGAGACCGACGTACCATGCGAAAGAACTGGAGGTCTCAACAACGTCGGAATCAAAGAACACGCACCAGAGACGGTTGCGAGAGGCGTGTTCGGGGCAAACAGGGCTAGGGTTTTTGAGGAAAACCAGACTAGGGCTAGGCTTGTTCGGGGCGATGGCCTTGTCTGTGTGGACACCTGGAATGGTGAATGAACGGTGGTTCTAGCTCAACGGCCTTGGCTCGTGCGGCGGTGGCTTGTTGGGAATGGCGGCGCCGGCGGAGGTGATCTCAAGGCGAGTGGAGTCGGCGATGATTTGGGAGGCGAAGTCTGTGAAATTTGGGAGGGGGATGTCTGGCAGGGGTAATTTCGGTAGGAAATACCGTGCTTGCCTTGGTGGGAAATTCCAGAAGTTGGGTTGGACGTGGAGGCCCAATGTACTATTGTTTTTGGTACCGGCCCGTCAATAGCCCCATTAAATACTGTGTTTGGCAAGCAGATTTCAAATTTTTTATCTACAAATTGAAAGAACTCGGTATTATCTACAAAAGCGTAGAAAAATGTTTCAATTTATTTTTTGACAAAGTTTCACATCGAAGAGAAGAATTAAAAAAGTACAAAAGTCCATAGTTTGACAGCCTTTCTCGATTATAACTTTTTCCGATTATAAGAAATAACCAAAAGTTTAAAATGTCAGGAAAAAATTAGGCCATATACTTCCTCTATCTATTCGATATATATATACACTTAACCTCATACCCAATATTTCTTCTACTTGGTTTTTTTGATGATTTCTGTGCACCGGAAAATGCTTCAATATACTCACTGTATGTATGGTATCTTGGTGCAAATTCTGTATATTTGATGGAAGTGGATAAAAATCGAGGAAATAAATGGTCACTTCAAGGCAAATCAGAGCTTTCCTTAAAATGATATTTGTTCCAACCTATTCAACTGAATTTGGTGTAAATCGAGTTAACAGTGAATTTGCCTCCAGAATTAATACAATAAAGCCCAGTCTCGATTGACTATTTGTCCAACTGTATTATGCACCCATAATGAAGAACCAGAACACCTTCGGACTTTTCAAGCTGGCAAGAATGAGAATAATGGAAAAAGTTATAGTGAGATCAAGAGACCGATTGATTGTGTTATGTCTATTCCACTAGTCGTCTTTATTCACTTGACCCTAAGAATTGCGCCATTTGATTTGGTACTATTTGTTCATTTGAATTGAATAGACACACCTTTTTTTTTAAACCTATTCACCAACAACAACATGATATAAATATTTGTTGCCCGACGTATGAATTCTTTTGGTGCTTCAATATATGAAGTTTAGTGGTTCAACATATGAGTTTATCTGAACTTTTATGGTCTTACAAACAAATTTTTTTGGTCCATTTTTCAATTTTTGTAGTCCAATTTATGAGTTTTTAGTGGTCCAACTAACAAATTTTGTGGTTCAAAAAATGGCGCAGCTCAAAAAAATTGGCACAAAACTTATTACTTTTGTGGTCTAACTCGAATTTTATGCTGTTGGATTATAATTTTTTTTGTGGTGAAATATCAATTTTGTGGCTCCAGCCTCTAGGTACAAAAGTGCATACCATACGCTCCTTTTAAGAGCTGTGTAACTGTGTCCCTTCCAACTTCTTTTCTCAAATTTCCCAATTGTATTTTCCATGGATCAACATAGTCTACATTAGTGGTTGTATTATGCAACATGATACATATTTAATCTGTGTTATTTGACGTTGTTTGAATAAGGTTTTTGAGAGCCAAAGGCACAGATAATTCGTTAGTTTGTTATTAGAGAAGTGGACGATTATGCTCTGATACAATTTAATTTTCTTCTGACAAATACAATTCATCATTCGTAACAAAAGTAAGGCTGCGTTCCAGAAACCAAATAAGAACTTATTTTTTGTTGAATAAGAAGGCTTGTTTCCCAAAAAATAAGAAGGAGGTGCTTATTTTTCAGAATTTATATAGGTACTAATGGGCGCCGGCGAGGGAAATCGTACCGGCGGCCGCGACGGGCCGTCTCCGGCCACCGGACGGCCGATCCGAGCCGTCCAAAAATTCTAAAAAAAAAACCGAGGGGGCTTGCGCGGGAATCAACGGCATCCGAGGTGTGTAGGGTGCTTGATCCGAGCACCCCTTTTCCGTGTATATATTCGGAAAAGGGGTGCTCGGATCAAGCACCCTACACATCTCGGATGCCGTTGATTCCCGCGAAGGCCCCCTCGGTTTTTTTTTATAGAATTTTTGGACGGCTTGGATCGGCCGTCCGGTGGCCGGAGACGGCACGGCACGGTCGCCGGTACGATTTTCCTCTGCCGGCGCCCATTATCATAGCAGCAGTCTTATTTTTTGTAAAAGGCAACTTCAAGCTCAAAAATCATGTGTTTACGCAAATAATTTTCCTATCACTATGGATCTTGTTTGATAGATCTCATTGAGATTTTTAATACAGTGCAAAAAAAATTGAATTTTTTTTTCATTTACATTATTTTTGAGTTTGAAAATGTGAAAGAAACTTTTTGTTTGGATTTTGTGGAATGGCCCTTCTTATTTTTGAATGAGAAGGTTTCCGGAATGGGGCCTAATTCATGTTGCATTACCATTGCTGGTTCATAAATCAAAAAATTTGAAAATGATGGTCTTCTAGGTGAAGTTAGTCAATAGTCCGGGAGCACCATCACTTGGTGCTCCATGACCTCACACTTTCATGGAGTCAACGATTAAGTCTATGGACCACGCATAAAACATGTGGTTCTTAAATAGTACGAAGCACATGGCTTGCTCCCGAAAAAATGAATAATTACTGTCTTCTAGTCTCTTCCGCATAAGTCAAGAAGATGTGGACACTGTATGCATTATCCACATGAACAATATTTTTGGATGTCCTTGTTTTGTGATTTTTTTCCTTGTTCTTTGTACGTCTTTGTTTTGTGAATTTTTTCCCAGTACCGTTAGGCTTTGTTGGAAATTGGATTCAACCAGGCAGCTGTGAACAATAGGAATCGACCAGAGTCAAGTAATGAATTACTTAATTAGGTTTTTGTGAGTTGACCTGGGTCTGTTCTGAGTAGCGGCACTATTATGACACACAAATGAACCTTATTCTTGATTCGAAAAAGTAATTCAAGCTGTTCATTTTGTTTGGTTTTTGTGAGTTGACCTGGGTCTTTTCTGTAGGATTGCTGAAAATTTATTCAGATCCTAAATTACATGTACTATTTGTTTTTTTCAACAAAAATGACAGAGACACAATCCCAAAAGTTGAATTACAATTGGGCCAGAACAGGGTACAAAAAACAACCTCACTAGAGTTGGCCATAAAAGAGTTGAAACATGTGTTCTATGGGGCGAGAGCCATTATTGAAGTAGTCGTTGTAGCCATCCCACTTATTGTTCCTGACATATTTCAGAAAAAGAAAAAACATTTAACACCATTAGAGAATCAGTACTTTCACAGCCAAAAATAAGTGAAACAAATCCATACCCTTAACGCGAAGAACTTCCAGCTTTTTAAGCGTTGAGTCATCCAATAATCTAGCAAGAAATAGAAAAAGATGGTCTCATTAACGGCTAGGAAAAGAATTACCACCAACCAACTATTGTCAAATTGATTATAGCATGAACAAAGAAAATATGTTAGTTTTCCTATCAACGTAAAATACGTCGCTTTTTGTATTACCAAATGTTCAGATTTGATTAACGAAAACTCATTTGTTTGTTGTGCACCAGTTACTTATCCTGTAACTAGCAAGTTAACGATTTGAACCCAACTAATATATTGAAATAACAATAACTTAGCAACGAGATTACAGCCAAACATTTGAAAAGCAATATATGTACGTTGTAGTCTAGTGTAACAATCATCATAACATCAAAGCACTTACCAGAAAACAGCATTGAACTTCGATGACTTCTTCTCCAACCAATCTGGCTTACTCTTACCACCTTCCTGCGTGGTTCTCCTCCAACTATTCTTGTAAACCATCTAGGTCATTCAGTCAAGAACATAACAAATCCCATGGTCACTCCTATTATCAATCCGCATCCATACCCCATCAGCACGATCCTCCAAATAAATCCACTCGAATTGTCGTCATCATCATCTTGGGATATCGGCTGTGGTGGATGTGGTTGTCCCTCACTATCTCCACATTTCTTTGACAACGGTAATCCACACAATCCGGAATTCCCTACATAAGAGTTATTCTCAAATGTATTAAACTGTTTTCCTTGAGGTATGGGACCAACTAGATGGTTTTCCAAAAGGTTTAAGACCGCAAGAAATGTTAGACTTGTGAGTTCCCCTGGAATCTCCCCGGTGAGCTGGTTTGAAGAGAGGTCTAACGATTCCAACATTGTAATGTTTTCTAACAATGATGGCAGATTACCAGAAAGACTATTTTGAGATAGATTTAGAAACCGAAGTCCTTGTAGCTTTCCTATGTCATTTGGAATCTCTCCTTTGAAATTGTTGTACGACAAGTCAATTGTTGTGAAGACGGTGAGTATATACTCCAGTTCCCTTACAACCCCCTTCAGAACCAACTCCACAGAATCTTGATAAACGTCATCTCCCAAGGATCGCAAGAATGCGTCCGAGTTATCCACATTCATCATGGCTTTGAAATTGAGGAAATATCGCTCCGGTAGAAGCCCAGTGAAGTTATTTTGAGAAATGTCGAAAATTTGAAGCTTAGGGAAAGGAGCTTCAGTTCCAGAAGTGCCTATAGGACCATGAAATCTGTTTGATTTCAAGACAAGAACATGCAACTCTGGAAGTGAATCCAGCCACTGAGGAAATGCACCATTTAGATCATTGTTCCCAAGATCTAGAACTTCCATGCTTTCACAATTGGCCAAAGATCGCGGCACTGGTCCTTCCAAATGATTTCCATTTAAATTGAGACTCCTCAAATATTCACTTCCATTTGCAAATGTTGTCGGGATAGACCCATGGAAGCCATTCGACCGTAGATCTAACACCTCGAAATAATTGTTGACCAAACAGTTCGGAATAACACCATTTAAGTTGTTATTCGACAAAACAAGAGTATCTACGAAACTCGAATTGCAAATTGATGAAGGGATTTCTCCGGTTAGTTTATTGTGTGAGATTAGGAAGGTGTATAATGATGGAACTCGGAGTGGTCCTTGAAGATAGTTGAAGGAAAGATCCATCCAAAGAAGATAGGGCCAGGTAGCGTTCCCCTCTATCCACTTCGGAATCTCTCCATGAATTTTGTTGTTGGATAGATCAAGGAAGTTGAGGTACTCTGCGCCTATTAAGAATTCCGCCGGGAACTCGGTTATATTGCAAGAGGACAAACTCAAGGAAGAAAGATTGGGCAAGGTAGCATTGGTGTGGTGGCCTCGGTCATTATGTCGGTAACCGAGCCCCGGACTTGAGCCAGCACCCCCTCAACCTTGAACGTCGAGCCGAAGAGTGCCGCTTTCCGCAACCCTCGGTTCGGTTTCGTACTCGGGTACGTGCTTCGGTATCGATGGTACCCAGTGTAGGAAAGCCAAGCAGTTACAACGGGTGGACCCTATGTCACGTCCATTAATGCAGCAATCGATTGGATCAGGTCATGTGCTCCGTAACCGTTTCGTCTCTGACGTCATGGATGACATCACCCGAAGCGGTTACCCGAGCGTGATTTCCACGCTCTGGCTTGAAGGCCAAGCAAACCTAGGTCTATAAATATGAAGGGATACTCATTGTGTGAGGTATGCGACTCTTCCCTAACCCTAGACCTAAGCTTTTCCCTGAGATCTAACTTGATCGTCGGAGGGTCACTGGGCTATCCAAGCCCTAGTGACTTGATTGCAGGTCCGCCGGAAGGGACGAAGGAGGAAGGAGCCTAATCTCACCCCGTCTAGGTCCTGATAATTCGAACCCCTACAATTGGCATTACTACCATTACCAATGCTAAAAGCTGAGATATTATTTTCTGAAAGATCAAGTTCTTCAAGGTTTGAGAAATTCTGTAGCTCCATGACACCACTCAGATTATTCGATGAAAGAGAGAGTGCACATGAGTAGGGTTCATTTTTTAGATTTTTGTAACATAAGTCATCCAATAATCTAGCAAGGATAATTTAAGAGGTGACCCGGCACACGTAAACTATATGCCTTATATTATCTCAAGTTTGGGTCTTTGGGCTGGCCGGGAATGGTTCAAATATATACGTTACTGGCCTGGGCTGAAGCATGGCGGGCTTGGTGAAGAGTTTGGGTCGTAAATATTTGGTCTCTAAATCTCTAAATGGGCTGGACTGGTGAAACGTGTTTTGGGTTTTTATTTTTTATGTCTTCAAGTTTTCTGGGTTGAGAGAGGTGATGGGTTTGATGGGCTGGTTGGAAGAGAATAAAAGGGGTAGATCAAATCATTCATGGAGTCATGTCTTCTCAGTCCTCCTTCAAAATCTATACGCTTTTGAAACATCAAAATTTTCCAACAGTGCCACCGGAAAATTTTATTCTCAAAAGGAAAATTTTCAAACAAAAAATATAATCCATGATCTTCAATTTTTTTTCCCCCAAAGAAAGGAACCTCGATCATGGTTTTTAAAATAGTGAAATATATAGTGTTTGAGTATGGTATGAATGAGTAGATTTTTTTTGTCCCAAGTAATTTTACACTAAAAGACAAGTTTTAGAGTGCCGTCATAAAAAAGTGGAGTGCCAAAATCATTTACCTATACGTTATGGATGTTATATTATCTCAAGTTTGTTTTGCCTATGTTCACTTGTGTTTGACTTTCCCACACCAGAAAAACAAACCAGCTTCTTTGGATTCTTTTCTGTAAGGCCCATTAAAACCTACTTCTTGCCCTGCAATAACTGGACCTGGGTAGATACTTCCGTATAAATGGTTCGGATCACAATGTCAGCCCGGAACGGGGCGCGGTTGAAGACCGTAATAGGCTATCGTGCATTCCTCATAATCGCCAGGGAGTACGCATCTATCCTAAGATTCCTAACCCAACCAGCTGAACAGAATGGGATGATAAAACCCCTCAACAGAGCCCCATGTAAGGTACATGTGCACTTTCCTTCCACCAGACAGTATACAATCAAATGAAGGATTTGTTTTTTGCATTGATGCCCTCAAAGGAAACCCAGGATATACACATGATGACAATGAGACAACGAAATCAAAGTTGAATGCACCGCATGGGAGGTGGTATTTGTTATGTAACAGGTAAACCCAAAGGTTGTAAGCCTGCCTCTCTCCTGGCATGTGGGCTTTTTCCCGTATGGCTTTAGATAGACCTTCACATCACCTTGACGGTACCTGTTGCGCAGAGAATTTCCAACCAACAAAGGGCTGCAGAAGACGCAAGATCTAACCAATTGGAGCTAGCTCAATTGGCCGCCCTTGTACACTTTCATAGGGGTGGGTGTCAATCCTTGCAGAAGCCGCGATTCATTATTTCCCTGTATATGGGGTTATCAGTTTAGTAAGTAGTTCCCTTAATAGGCTTTCAATTGGGCTTAGTATGATTGTGAACTTATATCCTGTTTGATGTATTTGAGATACTTGTAATCTTCTTATGGAGAAAAATAAAAGACGCAAGATCTGGTACCGAGTCAAGAATAAATAGTCAAGACGGCTGCTATCAGAGGATTATTAATCCAACAGTACGAATATGTGCAGAGTGGGGTTGATGAAACAAATTGACTAGTGAAACTTCACATACCAAGAAAAAAAAATGAAGAGCAAGCAGAAATGAGAGTATGCATGAATTCTAGTTCAAACATAGCTACAAGAATCTGATGCTCCGACTGGATACCAAAGTCAAATCATTGGCACCTTTTACTACCGACAGAAAGATGCATTCTTGCATTCATGCTCAATTGCCCTGAAAACATTCATGAATAATGCACAGAATGGAAATAAGGGACTGCAAACGTTCATAAGAAAAGCCATGCAAGATCTACCTTGCCAAAAAAAAAAAACACTAAGCTCCAACCGTGTTAGGGAATCATTCTAGAAGCAACAAGAGAACTCAAAATGATAAGCAATAGCACAAGGCAGAAACTCAAACTCAGGAGAACAACTATAGAAACTTAGTGACTTATGCACCTTAGCATCCCTAAGAAAATAGAGCTACATGTAGATAGACTCAGTGGTGGAACCTCACATCTAACTCCAACAAAAGCATATGAACAAACAAGTTCTGTGATGGACGAAAAGAGATAACAAGGTAATGAAAGGAAGACAGCCCCAACTAAGAACCATGAGCAACCGTATTTGCCTAACTATTTACTCTTCCTCTAGGAATTTTTCACCTTCACCTTTTGGCAATCACACCTGCACCACATTAGTTGAGCGAAATAACAAAAATGCATCAAATTTGACAAAACTAAGTCAATAGTTACACGACATCACGAAAGTTTCCACAATCCAATCTTGTCAAACCAAATCAAGTGGGAATAGTTTCAAATATTTAGCTACCTATGCTTGAGATAAGTACAAACTGTACAATAATTTGAACTCATAGGCTCCTTTGAAGTAGCGACCAAAACACATTTAAAGCAGCCTAAAGTCTTATAATATGAGGGTAATGCTATACAAGCATAATTATTTTACAGAAATCCACACAGGATGATGTAGCCTTCTGCGGTACCTTTCGTTTCTAACCATAACACTGAACAATGTGGCTCATATTTTCAACAATGTCATGGCTCATAATTCCGGATGGAATTCCCGTATGTTAATATTGTTGGTATACCATTTTCCTTTGAGATGGAAATGTACAATAATCAACTATAGCTATTGATATTATTATGAACAAGGCTGTCTGGCATGAAAATTGACCTAATTCAAATAACCAGCTGAAACTAGAAAGAAATACAATATACAAAAACCAAAATGGAATAGAGCACTCACTCTCCATCCCTGAAACCTGACTGATCTTTACAAAGGCATGCACCTCCAATTGGTTGGAGTACCAAGAAAAAGATTAGATAGTACCAAGTAATAACCAAGCTTGAAGGCTTTCGTAAACAAAAGGCTTATGCTGTTCTGCTAATCGTCATGCCAAAACCAGTGTCTTGCATCATGGCCACAAATTCATTGTAATCAATACGCCCATCCTGGAAAAACACCAGAATATGTCAAACATTATACAACAATCATTTTTGAGAAAATAGTCCATATGATTTCCGCTTAAAAACCAAAAAGAATCTGGAGTTTGGCAGTAGCCATTTACATTATCCTGGTCAACTTCACGGATAATTTCTTCCAAGTGAACATCTCCCAGACCAAACTGCTCACAGGCCTGTTGGAGCTCGTCTTGTGTAATATATCCACTCCCATCTTTGTCAAAATATGAGAAAGCTGCATAGATATGATCCTCTCTCAGGACTTTGTTCAGATGGAGCATTGCAGCCATGAACTCTCCATAATCTATGGTACCACTGTTATCGACATCGGCCTAGATTCTCCAAACCAAAAACATCAAAATCATGAGATGAAAAAGGGATTCACTGTCACAAGCTAGGGCACACAATGGCAGCAGTAGGGTAAACAATTTCATCCAACACAGATTTATATGTTCCACTAAACACTTTCCGAGACTTTTGTTAGATGCTAGTATAGTATGAGAAATGTGTAACTCTAGGATATTGAATCAATTGACACTGAACTCATGCCAACTGAGTTATACTAAATGCCTTGCTTGCCAAAGGAACACTGACTGTATTGTCAGAGGTTCAGATCAATTTAACAAGGACAAAATAGGCCAATTTCCAATAAAATCATGCTTTATCCATCCTGTTTGCCATTTTTATTAAGAAAATTTACTCAATTACTATATTCTAACCAAAATGAACTTATGTGCTTAAGTTGCAAAGCAGCAAGCATGCCAAGTACATACACGCAAATTGTGATAAATATTCACAGTACGACCAGCATTTAAAGACCGCACACTAGCATAGCTTAGTCATGGAGGACATGAGCACAGTAGACCAGTAACTGAACGCACAACAGCATGCTCAATTTACATGCATATTTTATTGAAAAATGGGTTCTTTTGCTCCTATAATTGGAAAATGCAAAATCAAACTTAAAATTGAAATACAGAAAAGCCATTTGACCTATTTCCAATATAGAAGTGGAAAGCGGGTGGCTTGTGTCAATCAGTCACTATGTCGTCTATCTGTCCATATCAAATGCTTAAATAATGACCTGTAAATGAACGCCAGCTATACACAGGAACAAGAAAGCATTTTAATTGCATAAGGACTATAAAGAAAAGCATTGGGAGATAAAAAGAGAGAATTGACAAACTCCTTATTCAATACAGTATATGAAAATAAAAATTCCAGTGCGAGGAGCTTAAGATACTTCTTGTAAAAAGTGAAAAATTACTTTCGACTGATGTCTTAGATTCGGAGTTTGTTCCAAATGATGAATAAACATAATTAAATTTTATCCTCATAGATAGTCATGTATGATTGATGTGCCTGAGAGACTCCAAAGATATGGACACTAATAGGAAAATAACACTTCCCTCAGATGGTTCTAACCTTTCACTATAATGCAAACTCAGAAAGAAAATTGGGTAGATTATTCCACTAGTAACAACACAAAGAAAGACTGTTTGATAATGGAAGCTCTAAGACGAAAACAATGTGTGGCTTATACAACAATAAAGCTTTAAAAGTGGAATTCAATTTCATTTACCGCTTGCATTAAACTGTTAATTTCCGAATCCTTGAGATTTGCACCCACTCTTTCCAAACCTTTTTTCAGTTCCTCGAGTGTGATATAGCCACTGTTATCTGTATCTATCATCTTAAACATTTCTTTCAGTCCTGCAATTTCCTCTTCAGACAAATTCTCAGCAATGACCTACAAAGGATTTTCAAAGATAAGCAAGTACTAAACTGAACCAAACCAGACCAGACCAAACCAAACGTAATGTATGAAAATACAGAAACGAAGCATATGCAAAAAGAAACTAGTCAAGCTGGAGAGGAAAGAAATAACAAGAACAGAAAAGTAAAAGAGTCGACGATGAAAAATCAAGATGCAGCATTCCTAAAGACCTCGAAGAAAGAATGCAAACAAGAGTTAAGGGTACATAAGAGTATAACTGATTCTCTAACTTGGGGCAGATCATGAACAAATTTTCCGAAGATATATAAATATGCTAGACATACCTATACACAAAGACATTTATATGAGGAAGATTTTTTCATGTTTCGATATATAACGGAAGCATGGATGGATCTGGGGCAGTGATTTACCATTTGCTATGTGAGGACTATATCATTCTTTTTTGTGGAGCAGAGACACCACATTACTATTTTGTCAGGCCTTGAAGTCAATTCGAGTAAGTCAAGATTATGCCAGCTGGGAAGGTTCGCAACATTGATTTGCTTGCTTTAGTGCTGGGTTGCAAGGTTGGTGCCCGCCCTTCTTGTTATTCTTACAATTGGCGTCTTCTTATGAGGCTAAGCCAGTTTCAGATTCAACTCGCGAAGAGGTTTCAGCTGGATAGATCAGACAATATCTATCAAAGGGAGGGAAAATCACTCTCCTAAAAGCATGTTGTCGAGCTTGACTACCTATTTCATGTTGCTAATATACTGGCATAATCATTGGAAAAGAGATTGGAGAAGATGCATAGGAGTATGTGCGGGGTGGCATCGGAGAGGAGTTTAAGTACTATCCAGTGGATGGGACATTGTCTGTATTCCCATAAGAGATGGGTGAGTAAGAGGGTACAAAATGGTGAACCTTGGGTTAGATGATCTCCTTTGATGTTGTTATGCCTCATGGGCCCGTTTGTTCGACCAGATATTAGCCTTGGATTGGACTTCCAAGGAGATTACATATCTGGTGGTATTTTAGAATTTTTACAAACCACAAAGGGTGGGATGTAGAGTACAATAGGGATGTGGTGTTACTAATCCGATCCCTGTTAACCACCATGAGATTACATATCCGGTGGGAATGTATTTCACTATGGGGCGGGCCAAATTCTGTTTCCACCACGTGTTGTTGGAGAACGCTTTGGTTCACTAAAGAATCACATACCTTTCAACCTTGCACCTGCACAGCTCAACAACCAGTCAGGGACATCCGACCAGTGGTGTTTGGCCGGAAATTTGCTACGATGGCTAAGTTAGCTTCAGAAGAATAAAGCCCGAGAAAGATGTGGCCCCCCGAGTTGGTGACATTTCCTTTTGTGCAACTTGTATATGTAAAGTTTTTCAATCCCTTTTACCCCTGGCATGGAGTCCCACTTAATAGGCATTGGTGGAGTGTAATTTTGGTTAACAGTTGAATTCCAATTCTGCTCCAATCTTCCATTTGATTGGTTGATTTTGGCATCTTACATTCTCATGCACGTTTTCCCAATGGGTGCAGTCAGCTGTCAGCATGCCCTTAGTCGGTTCCTTTAGACCTCATAGCGATCGGGGTTGTCTCCTACTGTATGATCGGGTGGTTTACAGCTCAGATCGACTGGCCTGAGGAGATTGCATACATAGCCCACCATCCTACTGAATGGGGGCTTCTAGTCTGCGGGCATTAGCTGCACTGATAGCTTTTGTCTATGAAGGTCCTGTTTTCTCCTCCCACACCTTCACTGTTAGTCTTGCGACTCCAATAAAATAAATGGGCCCCAAGGCATAGAAGTTTGAAAAGGCAATAGGAAGGAGTAGAATGAATTTTGGCTTTGCAAGTTATTCTGGCATAGTGGTGCACCTAGAGCGGTCACAGGAGATGTCAGGAGGGTCGAGTTTTAGAATTGCTTAAGGTGAGGAGAAGAGTTGCAAGTTTCGTTTCCATCTATTTATCGAGTGGTCGTTAATAGAATTTTTTTGGTACCCGACTTCTTTGGAGGGATGGAGGCATGGAATATTTCCCTTCCCTAGGGGGGAGTAGGATTGGGAATTTGGATATTTCCCTTCCATATTGTTGGCTGAACATTTTTTTCATGTTTGGTCTGTTAAATTTTTCTTTTTCTAATTCCTCTTGTCGAGATTTTGACCAAAAGCTATAAAAAAGTTCAATAGCAACAAAAAGAATTCACCGTGTTAGAAGGTACTCTGTCCCAAAATCTTGGTCCTTTTTGGGAGTCCATGTCATTTTTTAATTTTTCAATTGATTATATCTTACAATCTATAATCTTTTAGGTGATTTTAAAAACTTGGTATAAAAGAGCTCATTGAGATCTTTCAAACAAGATTCATATTTGAGATTAATAAAAAAAAAACATTATAATCTTTTGAGACTTCCCAAAAAGGAAAGAGGACCAAGAATTTGGGACAGAGGAAGTAATTAATATTCGACCGAACTCCACCTAAATCGCATCACCATGCGTTATATGATGGTAAAATAAATCCTCATTCCCCTTAAAAGTGATTTGGGTTATCCATGTTGCGTCTAATGAAGCATTCTGTAGGAGTGAAGTGCAAAAAAAGATTCTCAGAGTTGATAGTCTGATCCAAAGAAGGGAGATCATTCTTAATTGGTGTCATTACTATTTTACGTGCAAGCCGAATGCCAAAACGGTGACACACTTGCATGTGATGTAGGACAATAAGGGTTAGGGTTTCATATTGAACCAACAGATCAGGATTAGGGCGTAGCTAAAGAGGAGAAATGGAATCGAAACAGGGCTATTCTAGGTGCTGTGAACAGTACCCATGAACAGTAACTAGGGCTGTTTATGAACAGTAACTACTACATAAGAAGAAAGCTCTAGGAATCACTCCTAGAGGGTTTAGGCATCACACCTACGGTTTGATTGCACTTCAAAAGCTCTGAAATTTCTCCTAGTATTCAACTCTTATCAGATTAGAAGCAATGCATTGCTTGTATAAACTTCAAGACTTCCTAACCTACGATTACAGTATAACTACGACTTTCAAGAAAAAGGAAACTACAAATTCTTTAGACTTCTAAATCTATTTAATACCAAAAATGATTCAACCTAAGTAAACTAAGTACATTATCGGAATTTTGACCAATAAAATAACCCATGGGCAACCCGTACGGCCCCTGTACAGCGATATTCTTATTCGACTCTGAGATAAATAAGACTCTACGACAACTATGTGTTTGACTATCCATGCTCAAGCGAATATCCATATATTGCCGCTTCCTTAAATTTACTTCTTCTTGAGCCTCAATCAGCATGCTCGCTGTCCAGTGGCATGAGAGCTTTAGACATCACTTCTCTTTTGGTTTAGGGTGGCTTGCGCCATCCCAATTGGGCAATTGAGGTTCTTCATTGTCAGTGAGGAGCAAGGTGGGGAAGAGGAGGAACATATGGGAATGATCCCACTTGTTCGATGTGGCGGGAAAGGAATCGGCGATTTCGACGTCATGAAATCCCCTTGTATAGACTTGAGAGTTGTCTTGTTACAGGATGCATAGCTGGGAGTCAATGGGCTGCAATCCTTTCCTCCCTCAACCAATATCATGATGTGGTAAATACATGAGGAAGTGTTTTGAACCTCTTTGATTATGGCCTTTTTTTGCACATGGGTGCCATTCCATAATCCTGTCTTTACGATGTTACTTTGACATCAAAAGATAAACCTTCGATATTAAGGAGACGGAAAACAGTCTTGACTGCGAAAGCCAGAGTAACTTATTGGCATTCTAGTTATTTACTCAATATTCCATGTCATGTGAGCGAAGCTCTCACATTCATGACAGGGCTAAGCACTACTGGGGCAGCATAAGGTAACCATCGACAAGAACTTCAGCTCTTGTTCATGTGTTACAAATAATTGGTCAAAAATCTAAACATTAACATCCTAGAGAGCAATAGAAACATACAAAATAAAGAACAGCAACAAAGCGCGAAGAAACTTTCATAAAATCAATGTAAATGGACTGCTTTGGGCAACCTCATACGTCAACAGCACAACAATTAGAAGTTTCTTACTCTGATGGCTATCTTCTTGAGTTTGTTCATTGCAGAGAATTGCTTCAGACGAGATAGAACAGCAGAATCAAGAGGTTTATCAGGAGCTACGCCTTCAACTTGAACCCAAGGGTGAGCTGCAAGAGGAATCAGTTGGAGTGTAATCTTTCAATAGATGGATTACAAAAAGTAGATTTACCATCTCTTTACGTTAATACAATAAGACATGTTATAGGAACCAAGAAACCAAGTCGAGATTCTGTGTTCGGGAACCAAGGGTACGGTGAAAGTTGTTAGGCGCCCCTCTCCACGCAACCAAGACGTTGTCCACAAGTTGTTTGACATAAAACTTCTTAATTCACTTATTTGACTCAATGACTTTGCAAGTACGTTTTAATTAGCCTTTAAACAGATATGGGTAATGACAGTAATGAAAAGAGGATTCGGGAAGGAGAATTAAACAAGAAACAAACACAGAAGAGGGGGTTCTGGTGCAGAACAACCTGTGATCGACAGAAGATTTGTCGGTCGACACACATAATCTGGCAATTGCTACTTAAGGTCAAACGATCGGCACATGTAATATACAACATCTACCGGACACGCTGTTCGTCATTACACCAGAAACACCAGTTTACAGAGTTACCAAAAACAGAAGCAAAAGTTCAAAACTAAACCGAAAGGTTAGCCCATGGGGCTATGGGATCATCCCACCTTGATCCCTCAGCGCTCAGTATAGCACAAAGAGCCCGATTTTGTAGCTTTTATGGACTAAAAACACAAAAGGAGTAATTGAACAGCGAATTTGGCAACACTCAGGGTGTTTTTGCTCACGAATTTGGCAACTACAGATGATGGTTTGCATACTGGAGAGCGAAGAGTATATGGGACTATGGGAGGTGATTTCTTGACTTGTAGGGCTCTTTGAACGTCTCAAATTGGGATGGAAAGGTGCTTTATTTATAAAGTTCTGTGGAAACCTTGTAACCAACTCAAGGCCAATTGGCAATGAGTGGAAAGGCCCCAAATGTTATTAAGTGATCACACATTCCACCCCCAAGCAATGTTTAACATCCCCCTCAAGTGCAGCCACGTCTAAAGTCTGTCACGTGTGGCCTATCATCGTGTAGCCTTTTTGTTGGTCTGTCATCGTGGGGTGTGGATTGTGAATTTTTAAAATGTGGGGTGGAACAGGCCTCGCTCTGATACCATGTGAACGATTGAATTGAGACCCAAAATTAGGGTTATTTTCTAGTAAAGGGGTAATTACACTAACACCCTTATCTGCTAATCTATTTACACAAGAGATAAATTATAAACAAATTAACACTACACCCACAACTTAACAAGTTCAAAGGATAAATGATAGTAATTATCAAATAAATTTAATAAATCCAAAAAATAGTGTTAAACCAGATCCTAACTCTGTTTAGGAGAGTCCCAGATCCATAGATGACTGCGAACGATCGGATTGGGAGAGGTTGGAACCGATCCAAACACTTTACACCACTTATCTGCATTCCAAAAGGTTCTGTCGAATTATATGAACAGAGGTTGCTAGACGAATTGGCAATCGCTAGATGATCTAGTGGACAGTAGATGAGAAAAGTGCCGAGCCTGGTTTTGGAGCAGAGACCAACTGGCAATTTGCAAAAGAACTGGCGATCGATGAATGATCTAGCGATTGACACATATCTAGCGACCGACACTACAAGAAGTAGCGGCCAATACTTCAACTGAGATAGACACACTGAAATGCTCACAAGCTTCCTAACACACTCCTAAGGAACGTTTTAAACTTTCCTCGGCTCGTCAAAGTTCAATCAGACCTTCGTACTTCAAAATCGAAGCACACGAGGTTTCATCATTGCGGTTCGCCAAGGCAGGGCTTCAACATTTGCAAAGCCAGATGAGGGTGCCTACAAGATTTCGATTTTAAAACCAAAACCACCCCATGGATAGGGAAAGTTCAGAGAAACTCCCATGGGGAGGATCGGATTGGGTACTGGTGGGCGAAATTGCCTTCTCTAATTATGGGCGAAAGAGGGTGTGAGAGAATAATATTCACTTCAAACTATTTCTCTCTTTCGTGATTCTTTTTCTTTTGTGAATAACGGCAATGAGTAAAATTTTCACCTTAATTATTTTTCACAAATATTAATTTTACTGATGAGAAGTTAATAACTTAATACAAAAAAAAAAAAAAACGTTGGTTTTCCAAAGTACCTGAGAAATAGTTAGAGGAGAAAGATGCCTACCTTAAGCTTTCAACGAAACTATTTCATCAAAAGAGTTTGGTAAAAGGGGGTAAAACTCATTGAGCCCTTTCCTTACAGCCTAATATATGCTAAGATTGTTTTGGGAAACAATCGTTATAAGATGAATACAGCCTGCCACATAATTTTGGTAAACCAATTATAACTCCAAATTCAAGTTCACAAGCCTTCTTTTTTCTTCTCATCAGAGTTCTTTAAGGAAGAAGGGGGGAACAAGGACTGTCATGTATCCTTCCACTTGAGTAATAGGGATTACGCGCAGTTAGGATAATATTGCTTTTTCTAGTGTTAACAATAGGTAACTTCAATGTAGCGATTGTTCTTCAAAATTCGCAACATAACAATAACCATAACCTATTGTTAACACTAGAAAAAGGTGGTCCCATGCAATATTGTAAACACAATAACCTACTGAGTGGGGTCCATAATATTGCTTGCTGGGATGCATTATTGCATGGAACCACAATACCTCCACCACCCCATTGATCAATATAACAATAACCTCTACAATAGGCATAATGCTCATGCGGGGGAGGTGGATGGGGCAAAAGGCATCACTAGCCTCACTCAACTTGTGACTGTATAAATATGATCATATTCTATATTAATATGTAGGGTAGATTCATGTTGATTAAGTAAGAAGGGAACTCAACTCCATTTAACTCAGGTAACTTGTAGACTAAAACACGTCTCCCAGCTTTAGCGACCGCTCAAACAACCCCCCACACCACCACCTCCGGTGCTCCATTTTCCACTGCTCCATTGAATAAACTCTTATGTGGTCGAAAATGGACAATGTTATTCTTACCTACAGAACTTTTTCTCTTCAAATTATGCAACAATTTTAACAAATAATACCATGATGCTCTCTTTTTCTAACACCTATGTACCCATTTTCTTGTTTACTATAATACGGCAACACCATTAGATTGTCGGTGAAATGAGGACCAAAGGGGCTCCATCCTACAGAAGAAGGTGGAATAGTAGAAGCCAGTTTTCATTGAAGATGGAAGTATGAATTGGACAATAAGGGCATTCAGAAGAAGTCTACTACATAGGGAAAGCCTGTGTAATGGTACTTGGTGAAAGGAAGTATCTCCAGATATTCCCATCCTATCTCATTCCATTCCAGTAGCTTGACCAGTAACCAAATGGCAGAAACTCAAAAATCCATGGCCAGACCATTTAGTGAAGCTTAACGTGAATACATAAAAGCAATGGAGAAGCAAATATAGTTCTATTCAGGTAATTGATGCTCAAAAGGACTTGTAAGAAAGTGCACACATACAAAGAACTTCGTGGGCTGTCAACCGCTTTTTAGGGTCTCTTACAAGCATTCTTCTCACAAGATCTTTTGCACCATCCGATATACTAGGCCACGGTTCTGATACAAAGTCAAGTTCTCCTTTTAAAACCTGCTCAAATATTCCTTGCTCCGTTTCTGATTCAAATAACATAACAGGAAAAGAGATGTAATTCTCAGATTTCTAAAATACTAAAATAGCCTAAAACAAGAAAGCAGAAAACCTTGGAGTTCTCACCATCCCAAAAAGGTGGGACCCCACTCAATAAGATATAAATGATAACCCCGGCACTCCAAACATCACATTCTGGACCGTAGAGTTTCCGCAGGACTTCTGGGGCCACATAATAAGGGCTTCCAACCACATCGGTGAATGTTTCACCTGTATGGTTAAAATATTAGCTCTCATAGAAGAAAAATACGCAAGGTTGACTTGCCGAACAAGTAAGGAAATCTGTGAAAGCATGGACTGGCAACGAGGGGAACAAAAATCACGGAGCACAGGATTATTCATGAGGATCGACAACCAGACATGCAGTACTGGAGTGAAAATTGAATATCAAGATAGACAAAGCCTACAAAATAACATTATTCTTTGGCAATTGAAAACAAGAGGACAAACAAACATATTCTGATGAATGCAAAGCATCTAAACATTCAAATCATTCCAGATCAACAGCGCATAAGAAAACTTCCTGGATGAGTGATGGACAAAATGCAATTACAACTTCAGTAACCGAGTCTAAAAAAGCACTTCCAAAAGCCACTGCCAGAACCAGACCACAGATGTAACAATAAGGCATTTTAAGCTCCATTTCAGTGTGAGAGTCGAAGACCTGTAACTCGACCTTGTAAACAGGAGAAAATTCAGTAGATAAGGCTTTAATGAAGCAGGTTAGCACAGTTCCCTCTACTTCAGGACACAGCTTGATCTTTGGAAGTGAAAGTCGAGGAAGTCCAAGACTCCAAGCCCAAAAAGAGGCCAATAAAAGTTGCTTGGAACCGGAATGGGAAAGCTCAATTTGATTCATGGCTTGATGCACTTGAGTTTTTCTTCTTTTTCTTTGTTTTTAATTGGCAATGCACTTGAGCTTTGGTATTAAGATGGTGGATCAGACTATCTTATTCTGAATCAGGCTAATAAATTACTTGAGAGGCAAAAAGAATTTGCCCAAAAAATACCCGCATTAAAGCTGCCATGCAGCTTAATTTTCAACACTAAGCACGAGAAGCTACCTTGCGTTAAACTTATGGCCCAAAGTCTACGATTTTCCAACATAGTCTCAAGAACAGACCTTAA